>JAVGWX010000003.1:48901031-49036031 GCA_036924085.1 Ariolimax columbianus
CAATTATTGGGTATATTTTATTAATGGGATGGGTTTTAAGCACCCTGATACTATCCGACCCTCCTCATTTATTGCTGTATCAACTAGTTTGGCATGAGCAGAATTTTTCAAGACTGGCGCAGCGTATTCAGCTACGGAGAAACACAAGGGAAGTGTCGATGTCCGAAGGACTGATGGCTGTGCCCCTCATGTTGTGCCGGTCAGTTTTCTGATGATATTATTTCTTGCGTGTATATTACGCTTTGTGTCTTGGCAGTGCGTTATGTAAGACAATGTGAGGTCTGAATTCAATAAACAGGTGGATTGTATTAGCATTGAGATGTGTTGGAAAATGGCTTGCAGATGTTCTGTGGTGTTATGAACATACCACTACCAAATTATAAAAACAGCCAGAACAAATGGTGTCCATATAAGAAAGCTGCAGCAGAAGACACTGTTTATACAAACACACCAGTAACCTACCTGCTGTTGTTATGGCTAATATAAAACCAGTATTTTAGTACCACGACAGGAATGAATTACTAAAAAAGTGTCTTGATGGAAATACACAAAAATGTTAATGTTTGACTGAACAGTGCTATCGTGAATCTATGTCCCAAGAATAAGAATCATGGTCTAACTATTGTGAAGGCTGTTGTTGCTAATGCTATTTCTGTTTATAATGATGGGACAACATTTATGTTAGTAATGGAGGAAATGGAATGACCTACTTGCAGGTATCTGAGAGGGTCATGTGAACACAAGAACATTTTGTCGCAAAAAAGGAACTTATAGAAAAGCTACTAAGGCATCCTATGATGCCAGGACAGCAAAAAATGAGGAGAACATTTGTACTGGATGATTAGCAGGTAGTTACTGAAGGGTTTATATATCAGGTTGGAGGTCATTGATAAGGATCAAAGTGTTACAAATTTTTAACAATTGTAAAAATATTTTTTAAAACTGTCATACATTTTCCCATTGGTGGGGTAGTCGAGGGATTTTGAAGGCTGAGGACTACAGGCCGCTTCGCCACTGCTGTCACCACGTCGTGTGCTGGCTATGTTTGTTTATTTCACCCCCAACAGAAAAACAACATATACCATACTGGGAATTAGAACCGCTGCCCTCTTTGTCGACAGGCAGTCCTCGAAACCATTCGGCCACGCACACCTCATCAAGATATTTAATCATCAGAAAAATGTTAAAAAAATGGTGTCCCAAACTTTTCGCCGAAAACCACAATGCACATACAGCTTGTGTGATAACTTTTTTTTTTTTTTTTAAGCAATTGTCCTGCAACTTTGCATATATATTTTAGAAAACCATGGCGTAGGTGTAAACTATGAAAATCAAGCTATCTTACAATGTGTAAGAGTTATTATAATTTGGAGTATCAAATTTCTAAACAAAACTGTAAATATTTGATTTTCATAAAAAGACAATCGTAAAAGATGTAGCGTTGACTGTAGTCTATAATAAATGGATATTCTTTAACAACATAATAATAAAAAATGAAGTGTGTATGATCAAAGACATAGGAGAAATTACATGCAGAATTTTGCCATTTTTTCTTAGATAAATTTTCAGTATTTTGTGTTTAATTACGTTTTAAATTAACATTTAGAGTGCTACACTACAATAAATGATTTCATGATGTAGGGTTATTATCTTTATAGCAACTGCCCAACCTTGATACGGATATATCCGTTTTTAATAAAGTTACAACAATTATAAAATTAATACCCTTTCACTAGGTTCAACTATTTAAAGGACAAGTAGCCACTGAAAATAAAACTTTCACAATATACGATATTAAAAAACTAAAGTATGCAGCCTTCTCAAACATAGACACATTCTATTAGGCTACATTTGAGGACCATGTCTTGAAAGAGGAAGAGGGCTATTGAGATAACGGTGGGCTGTCGTTCTGTCTTCCAATAGCCGCCATCAATGTGTTGGAATCATCCGACTATGATTAAGTGAAAAATTAACATACATGTTTCCTTTCCGAGAAATAGAAGTTTCCATCACCTTGGCAAAACGGTCCTATTCAGGCCTACCCCAATCAGCCAGAAGTTGGATCTCAGAACTGAATTATAACCATTTATTGTTGGCTCTAGCCTCTATTTATATATAACTGAACCAATCCATCTGAAGTATGTACTTTATATGTTCTATATATCATGTGCTTTTACATTTTTACACATTGTTTCAACGAAATGCCCAGTTACCACTTACAGCTCCTAAAACAGATGAATTACATTACAAAAAGGCATTATGTGGAACCTAATGTAGAAAATCTAGTTCAAATTTGAGAGACTCCTATGCCTACAGAAAGACATTTTTTAAAAATGTACAGTTCATTATTTTCTCTGGGGACAAAATAATTCCTTAGCTAACAAATATCAAAAGAACTTGCCATTTTAAGAAAATGGCACTACCTGACACAATGTAAATGTTTAAGTCATTGGGACAATGAAAAGAAAATTAACGTGCAAAAAATCACGCATATCAGTGTAAGGATTATTCATATATTAGGCGGCAATTGACGGCAACCATTGTGAATCGGACAATAGTTGACACATGAACGTTTCCTACTGTAATCGTCGGTCTTTCAATGGGGTTTTCTCGGGAGTACGAAGGCCTATCTAAAGTGGGTTATGAAGCATTCCAGTAACACATTAGACATTAAGTAAAACTATCGACCTTGCATGCCTGAACTCTGGGACATCACTGAAAAGTCGTTTCCCTAAACTCACCTTAACTCTTTTAGGGCGTAGCAAAATTCCCATGTTTTGTGCAGAGCATTGTCAATCCCTCTAAGATTTTCAAATAGTGTTACAGTTAGAATGTTACTTTGTTTTATATTATCATATTATCTGTACGTGTCATTTATGGAATGAAAGCGGATTGCATTCGTAATTTTTTTAAACTGTAAATTATCGAAATATATTTCCATTCCTAAAATAGTAAAGTAATAGGAAACACGCAACAACAGCAAAAATAACTGCAGGAAAAAAATTGGCATGTCAGATTTATTCAATATAAATCTCCAATCACTTCCTTTGTTGTTTGTGAAAAAAAATATATTTATCATAAAACGCATCATCTTAAGGTCTTCGGCACTTGACAGTGACCTCCCGATCGACAGGAAGAAAACTACTCCTGACATTGGCCTCTCGTCCTAAAAGAGTTAAGTCGGCATAAAACCATGTGATTTTCGCACAATAAGGAAACAGTATCCGCGACGAAACCACATTCCTGTTAAAAGTATTTCTTCTAACAACAATCTTTCTTTCTTTTCCGCTACACAAATACATACCTGTTTGTTCCATTTTGAAATGATGATCGTTGAGTCTGATATGGCCTGTTCTCACTCTGAAGATCATCACCTGGCTCCATCTCGGTAATAGATGAGTGCGTCTGTTGTTTTTGTAATTGGAAAGCTGTCTCTTTGCTACACTAAGTGATCTTCAACAAATTTTCTGTTCGCTGGTAAAGTCCGTCCGCAGGGGAAGGGGATAGGGAAGGTAATTTATAAAGGCTACATCTCCATGCAGTTGCAGAATAGTGTGCAGTAAAACGATTGATTTTTAATTTCACTCTCTGTAGAAATAATGTAAATGTCTACAGGACTTGGAAGCTATGTCTCAAGACTGAGATCCTCGTATTATTTCTGATATGTCACTCAATTTGCCATTTTATTTTCAATCGGTTTGAGTAAATAGTTTCTTTAGTGTGCTCACATTGCTTGTTATAAACGACTTGTTCGTTCAGCCATCGCTGAGAACCCTATTTAGTTATTGTGTTTCTAGTGTATATTGATTAGCCTTATATAAATTTGTAAGTAAAGTGGGAGAAAATAAATAACAAATAGAAAAGACAGATAGAAGCCGGCAGAAGTATAACAATGAAAAAGACGCGAAATATTATAAAGTAACTTTACTTGTTAAAATTACTGGCTTAGAAGGCACTGTAGAGTCTGAATACAACCAGTTTCTTTTACTCATCGTTTTCTAAAAATAACTACATCCAATCTATTTTTAATGCAGTAACTGAACAAGCTCCCAGTATTTCCTGTGACAATGCATTCTTAACATTCATCACTCTCCGAATAAAAAATATTTTATAATATCTAATCTTGACTTCTGATGATCTTTAAATAGTAAAAGAAAGAAAGCAACAATTGGCAGTAAAAATATGACACATGTAACTTGTAACTTGTAACTTGTTAACTGATTGACATGTAGTATGACATTCAGACCTCATTCCTGTCGTGTGATCACTTCAGAATAATTTAAACAACTGCTGTATATATGAACAAAGATACACGAATATCGGTTTTCAAACTCACACATTCTAGTTTAATATATATATAATATAAATAATACTATAAATCTATAAATATACATGTATATCTGAAGACGTGAATAATCATCAACATAAATTTTTACTGAATATTTTTTGGACGATTTGAAGATCAGCTCAAAAATGTCCACCTCTATGTCAAGTCTTTACAAATCATGGTCGATAAATTATGTGTTTTGTTTACCAGCAAAAAGAAAGTCATGACCCAATTTTCTTGGCCAATTTGAGCATTCGTGAGATCTCGGGAAACATTGAAACCGGTTTACTTACCGAATTTAGAGAGATGCGCGTGACCGAATGTTTTTTATGCCTGCCTTCTGACAAGAAGGTCAGCAAATCGAATCCACTGTCGTATGCCTTTATTTTTAAAGCCAACACGATCATTTTAATTTACTACCGAATTGTGTGTGTTAAAAACATTATATTATTTTACAGAAAACAACATGATTTTCAGATCGCACTGAATAAGCGTAATTCTTGGAAGGAAAACATGTTGCCATGGTGGAAGATGGATGGTTAGGGTGTGGTAGAGATATGCCACATGTTGTGAATATCATGAACAGCAAAGAAGTCTATAAACTTAAAGAGGCATAGATACAAAGACAGATAATGGCAAAAATATAGACAAAACAGTCATCCTTTTACTAGAATGTCATGAAAAGAGGCCGGTTGGAACACAGTGACAACGGACATAATCGTTGGGAAAAGGTACAGAGGAATGCAGAGAGAAAGACTATTTAATAGTATAAAGGAATGCCATGGGAGACGATCAAACGGCAGAACTGGTAAACGACACTGGTGATAAGGGGAGGTGCAAATCCATGGTCGTCAACCGACCGGCAGGGACAATGGTGATGATGATAAGAGATGGATGGATTAAAGGGCGAAGAAATTAGCGTAATTGAGCCAACAATCTTGAAAGAAGCACAGGAAGGGAAACATATTCAAGGAATTATGTTTTATAAATCCAATATGAAAATTATTATATCCCGTGCGTAGTCGGGTACTAAAGCAAATATATGTATGTATGTATGTATGTATGTATGTATGTATGTATGTATGTATGTATGTATGTATGTATGTATATATATATATATATATATATATATGTATATATATATATATATGTCTTGGGCCTCGGTAGACCAGTGGGTGAACGCTTTCCCATCTGAAGCATCCTAGATATTGTTTCTGAGTTCGAGGGAGTCAGACCAGCGTAGGTTGTCTTCCCGTGGTCGTCTTCTGTCTCGTGGGTACCAGACTGATTGTCGCTGTGCTCCAACGGTCATCAGTTCTCCGAAGCAGGTGATCAACAGAACAATGCTTTGCCTTGTCTGCGTGTGGGTAACTACATCTTTCACCAATGACATTTGCCGTTCGTCAGTGTTGTGAAGACCTTTAAAACGTTGGTTGTAAGCGTGAGATCGACCATACGTCTCTAGAGAGAGGCGTGGGTCACTTCGAGTTTGGACTGCATTTCTGCATTTCTTTCTGCAGCACAACAGATTTCAGATAGAACTGTGGAGTTGAATATGTATTTACAAAATGGGCATACATACATAATACATACAAACAAACACGCACACACAAACAGACACACACACAGACACCGACGCACATATACACACACCGACACACACATATACAGACATACATAAAGACACACAGAGACATTCAGACACACACACAGATACACACAGACGCACACATACACACAGACACATACACAGACGTACATTCATATATGTTTGTGTGTGTGCTCGCGTGCCTACGTGTGCGAGCGAGAGTGAGTGAGACCGAACATACGTGAACCAAAGGAAGCACTACTGGCCTCCACCACAATCAATCATGGACACGCTTTACCGAGAGACAGATACCCTTGGACTGACCACTACTCCATTTAGCAGTGTCCAAGTTTCAACTTCACATCTGAAGGTGTGCGATGAAGAAGAAACTACAGGACATCACTGTGATGACTGCACTAAAGCATGTAACAATATTCTTCCTTGTGATCCAACTATCCCTGTAGACCTGAAATCCAACTAGCCCTGCAGACCTGGAATTCAACTATGAATGTACACATGGAATCCTATTCCTGTACATATATAATTAAACTACTCCTGTAGACCTGAAATTCAACTATTCTTGTAAACCTGACATCAAACTATTCCTTAGACCTGGAACCCAACGGTTCCTGTAAACCTGACATGAAACTGTTTCTCTAAACCTGGAATTCATCTATTCTTGTAACCCTGACATCAAACTGTTTCTCTAGACCTGGAATTCAACTATTCTTGTAAACCTGACATCAAACTATTTCTCTAAACCTGGAATTCATCTATTCTTGTAACCCTACCATTAAACTGTTTCTCTAGACCTAGAATTAAACTATTCTTGTAACTCTGACATCAAACTGTTTCTCTAGACCTAGAATTAAACTATTCTTGTAACCCTGACATCAAACTGTTTCTCTAGACCTGGAATGCAACCATTCTTGTAAACCTGACAACAAACTGTTCATGAAGACCTGGAATCCATCTATTCTTGTAGACGACCAGATGGCACTTAAAGGGAACAGTTACTTCCAAATCAAGATGGTATCATCAGCAATCAGTAACTACCTTTAATCTTGGGTTTTCAACACCTCAAGATGTTTTCTTTGAGCGAGAATCCACGCTCCGCCTTCAGGTTAGACAAATACCCCTGCTAGACGTGTATCAGCTTCTTCTATTTTCGCAAGTGCGGTTTTTATGGCGATATCGTCTTGGGCCAATAAACAAGAACACAATTACCAGTTCTGTGTCGCGTGTTCTTCTCGGTTCGGTGGCAAGAATTTGCCCAAATAAATAAAAACGTACAATTAAAAAATGCGACGAATAGTACCTGTATTTTATACAGTTTTACTGACTTGTGAAAGCGCAGATTTGTGACGGCATTCCAGAGATGCTGTTGTTTGGACTTCATAGAGCGTCCTGTGGGTACGGTTTCATATCAAGACCCGTGAATTCAGTTTAATGTTTTGTTTTATTGCACAGTCATGGGGATGCTCTAGCGAGAATGCACTAATATTTGTTTGATTTTATTCTTATTTTTTACTGCAACGATACGCTATCCTTTACATTAGCCTTTCCCAAAGTATGTTCGTATTTCAAAACGTAACTAATCTTAGTTGGGAGAGCAGCAGGAAAGGTTTTAGAATCCATGAAAGAAGTTGCAATAATTTCCTTTAATTTTATTATTTTAAATTTGCAGCTTTTTTTGTTATATACAAAGTAGTATAACTTTTTGTATTAGTTTAGTCTACGATGTCCTTATTTTTCTTTATTTGCCTTCCTCGTATTATCTTTCTTTTTCTCTTCTTCTCTTTTTTTCTTATTTTTCGTCCATATCACGTTCTTGCTATTTGTCCATTTTGTAGTTTTCTGTTTCTACTTTTTTATATTTCTTTTTTTTTCTTTTCTTTTATTGTTTTCTCCCTTTCGATGTTTTGCCTCCTTCGAAGAATTTTGTTACGCCTTTCCCTGCTGTTTCTCTTTCTTCCGTTCCTCTTATTCTAACTCTTCTTCTAGAATTATTTTTTTGTTTGGTACTAGTTTTCTTATGTTTCTCTTCGTTCATTTTTGGCTAATTTATTTTTGTATTATTCCTTTTTATTATTCTTCTTCTGCTAATTATTCTTTATTCCCCTTCCGTCTTCATTCTTCTTTCTTCTTCGTCTTTCATTCTCCTTCATTCTTCGTCCTTCTTCATTCTCCTTCTTTCTACATTCCCCTCCCTTTTTCATTCTTCGTATTTCATTTTCCTTCCGTCTTTATTCTCCTTCCGTCTTCATTCTTCGTATTTCATTGTCCTTCCGTCTTTCATTCTCCTTCCGTCTTTCATTCTCCTTCTGTCTTTCATTCTCCTTCCGTCTTTCATTCTCCTTCTGTCTTCATTCTCCTTCCTTCAATATTCCCCTCCTGTTTTCATTTTTCGTCTTTCATTCTCCCTCCGTTTTCATTCTTCGTCTTTCATTCTTCTTCCGTCTTCATTTTTCGTCTTTCATTCTCCCTCCGTTTTCATTCTTCGTCTTTCATTCTTCTTCCGTCTTCATTCTTCGTCTTTCATTCTCCTTCCGTCTTCAATCTATTTCCTTCTTTATTCTCCTTTCTTCTTTATTCTTCGTTTTTTTAAATCTCCTTCCTTCTCCATTCTCCATCATTCTTCATTCTCCTTCCTTCTTCAATCCATTCTTCTTCATTTTTCGTCTTTCATTCTCCTTCTTTCTTCGTTCTTCATCTTTCGTCCTTCTGCCTTCTTCATTCTCTTTCCTTTTTCTGCTTAAATTTAGAATTTCAAAATTGTATCCTTCCTTTCATTGATATGTTTCTACATTTCTTGTCATTTTCGTCCTCCCTTTTCCTCTTCATCTCCTTCTGCTTCTTGAGAGTCATGTCACAACTCTCGTTAGGCATCCATTGTACTGTTAGTAAGGTTAAGTCTTCATTCTAGCAAGACCTAGTTTACCACACATTCCCTTCAGTTTTACTAATTCATGAAATTTGGCGTTCAAAGTGAATCACAGACCCATCACTACAACTGCCCGCTTGCAGGAAGCTTGTATCCAAGCATTTGCTGTAACGGTTTAATAGCAATGGCTTTATATAATGATATTGGATATGTACATACATACATAAACTGTTATAAATGTGTGCACACATATTTTCTCCTTGTAATCAAACACATTTCTCTGTGGTTAGAAGATAGCAACAGGCAACAAACTCAAATGTCAGCTGAAATGATGATCCTATCAATTGATCGACGTACATCTCTTTTTATGGTTGCCTACTTCATCCTTGCTCACCAACTTCTTTAGTGTTAGAGTAAGATGTGCAGCCTATTGCATTTAGACTGCGACGTCAGCATCGTTTGGCTGGTCACAACTGCTTTCAGTTCGTTACATTGTTACACCAACTTTCGGAAACATTGTTATCCTAGTTAAATCTCTATAACCTCCGGTTATTACTAGACTACATGTAAAACTATGTCCAGTCTGTGTAACTCTTACTGTTACTAGACTATATGTAAGACTGTATCCAGTCTCTGTAACCTTTAACTGTTACTAGACTACATGTAACACTATGTCCAGTCTTTGTAACTCTTACTGTTACTAGACTATATGTAAGACTGTATCCAGTCTCTGTAACCTTTAACTGTTACTAGACTACATGTAAAACTATGTCCAGTCTTTGTAACTCTTACTGTTACTAGACTATATGTAAGACTGTATCCAGTCTCTGTAACCTTTAACTGTTACTAGACTACATGTAAAACTATGTCCAGTCTTTGTAACTCTTACTGTTACTAGACTAGATGTAAGACTGTATCCAGTCTCTGTAACCTTTAACTGTTACTAGACTACATGTAAAACTATGTCCAGTCTTTGTAACTCTTACTGTTACTAGACTATATGTAAGACTGTATCCAGTCTCTGTAATCTTTAACTGTTACTAGACTACATGTAAAACTATGTCCAGTCTTTGTAACTCTTACTGTTACTAGACTAGATGTAAGACTGTATCCAGTCTCTGTAACCTTTAACTGTTACTAGACTACATGTAAAACTATGTCCAGTCTTTGTAACTCTTACTGTTACTAGACTATATGTAAGACTGTATCCAGTCTCTGTAACCTTTAACTGTCACTAGACTACATGTAAAACTATTTCCAGTCTTTGTAACTCTTACTGTTACTAGACTATATGTAAGACTGTATCCAGTCTTTGTAACCTTTAACTGTTACTAGACTACATGTAAGACTGTATCCAGTCTGAAGTCAGTGTTCTCTTTCTCTTGCATGAAATACCTTCTGTTTTTTAACGGATTTCATCTACCAATTTGCGAAATTCGCGTCCTTACCACCTTGAAACACAAGTAACTCCCAAAAACAACACCACAACAAGCTGACTAACTCCTACCTGCAACAACACCACAACAAGCTGACTAACTCCTACCTGCAACAACACCACAACAAGCTGACTAACTCTCAACAACAACAAAACAACAAGCTGACTAACTCCCAACAACAACACCACAACAAGCTGACTAACTCCTACCTGCAACAACACCACAACAAGCTGACTAACTCCCAACTGCAACAACACCACAACAAGCTGACTAACTCCTACCTGCAACAACACCACAACAAGCTGACTAACTCCCAACAACAACACCACAACAAGCTGACTAACGCCTACCTGCAACAACACCACAACAAGCTGACTAACTCCTACCTGCAACAACACCACAACAAGCTGACTAACTCCCAACTGCAACAACACCACAACAAGCTGACTAACTCCCAACTGCAACAACACCACAACAAGCTAACTAACTCTCAACAACAACACCACAACAACCTGACTAACTCCCAACAACAACACCACAACAAGCTGACTAACTCCCAACAACAACACCACAACAAGCTGACTAACTCCCAACAACAACACCACAACAAGCTGACTAACTCCCAACAACAACACCACAACAAGCTGACTAACTCCCAACAACAACACCACAACAAGCTGACTAACTCCCAACAACAACACCACAACAAGCTGACTAACTCCCAACAACAACACCACAACAAGCTGACTAACTCCCAACTGCAACAACACCACAACAAGCTGACTAACTCTCAACAACAACACCACAACAAGCTGACTAACTCCCAACAACAACACCACAACAAGCTGACTAACTCAAAACAACAACACCACAACAAGCTGACTAACTCCAAAATGCAACAATACCACAACAAGCTGACTAACTCCCAACTGCAACAACACCACAACAAGCTGACTAACTCCCAACTGCAACAACACCACAACAAGCTGACTAACTCCCAACTACAACAACACCACAACAAGCTGACTAACTCCCAACTGCAACAACACCACAACAAGCTGACTAACTCCCAACTACAACAACACCACAACAAGCTGACTTTTCAACAATCGATGTCAGCTGTTGACGATCATTTGGTTCATGCGGGATCCAGCCATTTTTATGGTTTCGTGCTTTTCAGTGCTGCTCGGGAGTTGAGGCAATGATGACGAGTATTTCTTAATGACTAGGTCGCCTTGATATCATTTTTTTAAAAAGTTAAATGAAACTGCCGTCTAAGTTCAAGTGTAGGAAACTTTAGTGTCCTAAGATGCCGATTTGTCTAAGGTTGTGTGGCCATTTACATTCCACCCAGCTTAGCCTTAACTGGCTGCACGTTATGTACCCTTTTATAGCTTGATGGATTTGAGGGTGTCAAATACATGGATCGAACCCTTATCCTTTAGTCACAAGAGTCGGGAAGAGGAGACTAAGGTCTGGTCAGACAAAACATAATAATCAAGTATATTAGTCAGGTTCAGGCAAACATAATCAGGCATATTAGTCAGGTTCAGGCAAAATACACTAATCAGGCATATTAGTCAGGCTGAGGCAAAATATACTAATCTGGTATGTTAGTCAGGTTCAGGCAAAATATACTAATCTGACATATTAGTCAGGTTCAGGCAAAATATACTGACTAACACCCCCACTTCATCTCCTCGCAGCTGTCCCTGGAAACAGGCTGTTTTCTGATAGGCTGGCAGTAGTAGTGAGAGACGTAGATAAAGCCAGGCATTGCACAACCATCTGGCGGACCCCCAGTCCACCTTTACCAGCGCGCTAAGGATATAAGAGAACTTGCTGCAATCCGCAGCTTTACGCCATTTTCAGGCGCACGCGCTACTCATTGTGAGCATTCAACAACAACAACAATAACAACAAGTCACAATAGCGAAAGACTTGAACCTTTCTTTCATTCGCTATACATTTGTCTATAAAATCATACTAGGTCCCAACGTTATAGAACCACATCTTTAACAATGTCTCTGATACCTCGATTTCCTTTATGACGGTTGGGTTACAACTTTAACGAGCATACCTCTCCACTACGTATGTAACTGTTGGAATGTTTGTCTTCGTTGGATGATAGTTCAGAGCCTGAGTACCCAATGGATGTGGCTCTATATTTGCTGTTTCGTGTTTTATTTCCAGCCTCTCACATTGAAGAAAACGCCTCAAACCAATTCAATCCGGGCCATACTAGACATGACTTTCTGTATTGTTTGCTCCTTTTCTGTTTTTCTGCACAGCATTTATTTCCCCCGTATTATTTAAGATTATTTTTGAATATTTTGATTGTACATTTTATTTTATTTTTTTTAATCATTCTAATTCCGTGTTTTCTTCTTTCAATTGCGTGTTTTGGAGTTTCACCACGCCACAGTTTACGCAACTGTAAATGGTGTACCTTCTTTATTATGTATGGTTGAGGTCATCAATTTGACTTTAGTTTATAGGTTTTATAATATTGCTAAGCCGTTTTAATTCCATACGAAGCTATATGAAACATACCGGAATATTTGAATTCATTAGATAGATTATCGTTCAAACTTGTACCCATAATAATAAGGTTTATATAAACGTTAGAGATAGCATCACCCGGTGGGTCGTTTAGGGCCAGCGTGATAATAGTGTGGCCCGCCGACTAGTAAATAATATTATTATTTCTGCTTAATTTCTTATACTCCTTCCTTCCAAGAAAAACTACGTTGCTTTGTTTCATTTGAAGTGTTGCCCTGCGCATCCTTTTTCAATGAGTTTCTATCAGCCATGTCTTTCTTATCCTCTGACTGTCCCCGTTATGCATGCGGTGTTGCAAGCGTATGACTCTTTAATTCTAGCTTCCATGTGTTGATCTATTCCACTTGCGAGACCCAGATGCCAGCTTTGCTACCCCCGACAGAGCTCTTGCAACCAAATGGACACACACAAGTTAACAAGTTGAAAATCAACGTGAGAGATTTCATAGAAAGATAAAGCTAATCCCATAAATATACACTGTTATCATGGATAAAGTGCTAGAGACGTAAATTTAATTGTTCGCTGTCTTTTCTGAGATGGGGTCACCATTCTCTCACTCGTCGCATTGACTTCCTTATCTGTAAGACAGTACCTATTTATATTTGGGTACATCCAAGTGGTATTCATAATAAAACAAACGACTGTCTCCTATCAAGCATGTCATAAAAACTGACTAAAGAAGGTTGTGCTTAGGGCTAAAAACCTATTTACGTAGAAAACAGAATCATTGTCAAATGGCATAAGTTGTCAGCGTCCCGTTTCTCAACAAGTTAGTTCATACTGTATGGACTCTCAAAATGACCAGTGGACGATTGGTTTGTTCGTACACGCTGACGTCGCACCCTTGCGGAAATGCTGACTCATTTAGGTTTTTTGTAATAGTTATGTGTGACCTATTTACTGACTCGTACTAGTCTTCCGTTTTATTAGAGATAGGATGTCCAGTTCCCTTGCTACCCGCATCGCTGTCGCTGGCTGCTAATCAGTTTCCATTTACACATTGATATACGGGAGCGTATCAAGATCTGATATCATGTAATAATTGCTTCATAATGTCTTATTATTTTTATTGGCCCTTTGATAAAACAGTTTCATCATTCGTATCTGTTTAACATAACATAATATGACATGACATGACATAGCATAATATAACATAACATGACATGTCATGACATAAGATGATATAATATAACATTATATAGCATGACAAAACGTAATAGAACATAACATGACTTATCATAACATAACATGACATGTCATAACATAACATAATAAAACAACATAACATGACATGTCATGACAAGGTTGCATGATATAGCAACATTACATAATGTGATATAATATAACATGATTTAATATAACATAGCATAACATGACATTATACCATAAAAAGATACTAGAGAAACGAATGAAACAGAAAGTAAGCATGAGGAAATTACACTGGAAACAATAAACGGTAAAAATAAAATGCAAATGTCAGTATAAATATAAACTGATAAAAGAAATGTATATCGGGCATAGTCTTGGTATACGACAACATACAGGAATCACAAAACTTTGCCATTGCCAACTGTTGTAGAAGATACTCGTTGACCTCCAGGTAGGGTTTTCCAACTCGTTCTGCAGACAGAAGGCCACTAGATCTCAAGAGAATGCCATCAGACCTTTCAAGAAATGTCACCAGGTTGTCTGGAGTTGTCTGAGTGAGTTTGTGTGCTGCGGGTTTGGGTCGACGGTGAATTCCTAGTTTGTATCGGGGGCGCCCGAGGAGCGGAGTGGTTAGACATCTTACATCTTCCAGAAAAACTGCTCGGTTCAATCGTCAGATCAAAACTCACCAGTCTACCCAGCTGCTACCAGGCACCGCACTTGCATTTATGAAACGCAATGAGGCAAGAAAGGGATTTGGTCTCTTTACTGAAGTAGCTAAAATGCAATATAGGGCGTTATTATTTCTCCCAGTTTATATTCTTGCTCCAAGCAGTTATTATTTCTCCCAGTTTATATTCTTGCTCCAAGCAGTTATTATTTCTCCCAGTTTATATTCTTGCTCCAAGCAGTTATTATTTCTCCTAGTTTATATTCTTGCTCCGAGACGACTAACTCCAAGCCGTTATTATTTCTCCGTGTTTATATTCTTGCTCCGAGACAACTAACTCCAAGCCGTTATTATTTTTCCGTGTTTATATTCTTGCTCCAAGCTGTTATTATTTCTCCTAGTTTATATTCTTGCTCCGAGACGACTAACTCCAAGCCGTTATTATTTCTTCTAGTTTATATTCGTGATTCAAGCCGTTATTATTTCTCCTAGTTTATATGCATACTCCAAGAAGCTATTAATTTTCCTAGTTTATATTGAAACTCCAAGCCGTTATTATTTGTCCTAGTTTATATGCTTGCTCCAAGAAGCTATTAATTCTCCTAGTTTATATTGAAACTCCAAGCCGTTATTATTTATCCTCGTATATATTCAAGCTCCAAGTCGTTATTAATTCTCTTAGTTTATTCTGATGCTCCAACCCGTTATTAATTCTCTTAGTTTATTCTGATGCTCCAAGCCGTTATTAATTCTCTTAGTTTATGCTGATGCTCCAAGCCGTTACTAATTCTCTTCGTTTATATTCTAGCCTCAAGCCGGGAAATCTCGAAATTTATTTTCCTTTCCCAACATAATCTTTGACTTGTCTTCCCTGATTTCTCCTCCAATTTTCTTTCTCCGACCTTAATACGCTGTTCTTTCATCAAGTCAGAGACAATTCTCTTTTCCCTAAGAAAATTATATTTACGAAGACATAAGTTTTTCTCCTGATTTATATTTTGTTCTGCCATTAAATAATGTGTCTACTGACAATGTGCTGTTTTCTTACTGATTTCGCTTCTCAAAGACAGCGTTCTTAAAGTGTGTTATGTTTTGTTAGCTTTTGGCGTCACTGCACTATAGGCAGACACATATGTGCTCAGTCCCTCATAGTAAATGACGAAGATTGTTATGGTCCTCTTAACTCGCTGGGTGTACACACTTTTGCTACGCCAAGGTGCTTCTGTCTGCTGGACATGGGTATGATTTCGTAGCGTTGTAATATGTGCATCGCCGATTTATTTCATCAATTACAGTGCATTTAATCAATTACAGTGCATTTATTAAATTGCCGGTCGTTAATGAACTTCATATATTACACCATTCTCTATTATCCATTACCAATGTAATCTCCTACTTGTATTCATGTGGCCGGGAGGTGGCTTGGTTTCGTTCGTCCTCAATCTCCCGCTACCAAACCCTTAAAGGGCTTAAGTAGCAGAGTGTAGTCCAGAGAACGGAATGCGTCGTGTTGTAGTTTACAGCGTGACTGCGCTATTTGCACCTTTCAGTCCAACACATCCGAATTCAACAAGAATTTTTTTAGTACCGGGTTAGCATTCCTTCTTTGGTCCCTTCTCCTTAGCCAGTCTGCCGTGCTGCAGCCTGTTATCCAGGATCACCACGTGGAGGTGTAGAAGGGTCTTGGCAGCTCTGATTCGC
Source organism: Ariolimax columbianus (assembly GCA_036924085.1). Lineage (NCBI taxonomy): Eukaryota > Metazoa > Mollusca > Gastropoda > Stylommatophora > Arionidae > Ariolimax > Ariolimax columbianus. The sequence continues at coordinate 48,917,349 of JAVGWX010000003.1, forward strand.
TGGCCCTGGCGCTAGCAGTCAGCTATGGGTCGCTGACCACTGTAGCTCATGCGCTGCTCAGCATCTTAATCCCTGGCCCGGAGGTAAGATCTCTCACAAACTCCAACAATGGGACGGCGTGGGCTAATGGTTAAGTGACACGGCTGTCAACCCGAAGGTGCTGCGTTTGCTCCCCAATCACAGCACCTGCCGTTACCCCGTGGAAGCAAACCTTTTGAGAATGCAGGAGGAAGGAGAACCTTACATAAAATGCACGTAGAAGTCGGATGCACTGAGCCGACAGGCGTAAAATAAAAACACAGTGCAACGCACACCCCCTTGGGAAATAGATAAATAAGGTGAACACAAAAACAAACCAAAAATAAACAAACAAACCAAAAATCCCATAAAGATTAGCATGGAATGACTAAGACATCAGATCTAAACAATATCTTGAAAGACCGAGGTCTTTATGTCCGCTATCCACTCATACCATAGCCATACTTTTTTTTTACTTTCCGAAGCAAGGATTGAAAGTCAGAGATGATACTTTTCTCAGTAAACTATGCCTCAGTTAGCGACCGCATAGCTGAAATCACTGCGTCGATCTCCATTCTCATAATGAAGGCTGTTGACATGTATGCTCCGCTCCAATTGGCAACGACCTTGCCGCTTGCTCTTGCAGAAAAGACCTAACCAGTTAAGAACCGCTTAATTTGAGAACGTTCTTTCTCTTAATCTGACTGAACCATTAAGTCGATTTCCAGATCCTTGAAAGTCAATCCTCCATGTAACACAACGTGAAGTTGAAGCACTAGCGGGGGTAACATGCGTCAACAGACAGAGAACTAACTGGTTCAGGCGTATGACAAACATGCATCTAAAACTACCTGCAGCATGAGCCTATCATTACCGCGAGCCCAGTGCTTCCTAGCAAGTTAGAGACAAAGATGAAGATGGATTTACTGTGTGGAAACGCAATCAGGGATATGATTGACCATAGCATATATTGAGGTTGGATTTAGATCAAATTCAAGAATAGTCGGAGAGCTGGCAGATGAAGTTTAATGTAGATAAATGTACAGTCATCCACATCGGTAGATCCAATATGGACTATAATTATAGGATGCGATTTAACAATTTTACAAAGATAGAAAGGAAAAGGGATCTAGGAGTTATAATAGATGATACAGATTAGTTGAGTGAGCAAATCCAGGTAGCAGTGTAAAAGACAAATGTAATGTTAGGTATGATAAAAAGAAATATTAAACATAAGAGCAAGGAGGTGATAGTAGTATTATATAAAGCATTGGTTAGACCTAGATTGAAGTTCTGTGTTAAGGTGTGGAGTCCTTTTCGTAGAGAGGATATAAACATGCTGGAAAAGATACACAGAAGAGCGACAAAACTAATAGTGGAATTCCTGAATTATAGTTATGATGAAAGAGAAATATTCAATGTGATTTAGTAGGTTTATAAGATAATCAAGGGAAAGAATAAATTATACAGTAACAAGTTTTTTTTGTAATTACAGTCGGTGTCAATAACAAGAGCACAGCTACAAATTAATTAAAGAAAGGTCCAGATTAGATAATAAGAAATATTTGCATAATCAAAGAGTAGTGAACGTTTGGAATGAATTACCACAGGAAATGGCGAAAGCTGGGTCAGTTAATGCATTCAATAACAGTTATTTTTAGATCAAGTCAACTAGAAGAAACTGGTTGTATGCGGCCTCTGCAGAGTCCTCTAAACCAAAATACAGAAGTTAAGTTCAGAAACATACGATTGCACTTATTCTGAATGAAGTTGGAAGTCGCTTGTATTGAGTTCATTTAGCTCTTGACGGCGACTCTATTGTGGTGGGAGTTACAGTGGTATTTCTCTTCCATCCAAAAGTATACTTGACGAGGTCGGCATAGATCTACATAGCTGTAGTGCAATGCGAATTCATCAGTAACCTGGCTACTTTGATATCACAGATATCGATCCCTACTTCGCTGTCTAGATTCTGTGACACTGCCTATTTCCAGGAAGAGACGTGAACAAGAGAATGAGATCTCCATCTGAACCTGATGTTCGGCTCTGCTTGTCTTCAGAATTTGTAACGACAAAAATGTGCAGATAAGATCAAGTTTAAAAAGTTTCCTATTTGCAGAAGGAAAAATTAATACGTACATTAGATGTGATGCTGTTTAATGTATTTGATTGTTTGCCTGTATCCTTGCTGCATTAATAACGACATGTCTTTTTGTGTTGTTTTTCAGACGTTTGGATAGAAATCAGCTTCGATCCATCCCTGACTTCACGTTTGCTCCAATGACAAAATTAGAAAGACTGTAAGTACACGTATTTCACAAATGTTTTCTCTATCAAAACTCAGGTACGATCATCTGACATCATCATCATCAAGTGCCCTGCCGATTGACGTTGGTGATCATGAACCTCCACTTTCTGTTATCAAGTGTATTGTTAATCAATTCCGCTTTTGATCGTCCTCCATGTCATTACTTCAAGCTGTCCAATTTTCTTCTTCTTTGTGTCTTCTCAGTCCCTTTTCCCAGCGATTCTGCCCGTTGTCACCAGGTGTTGCAAATCGCCTCTTCTCATGACATACCCAAAAAAGGATGACTGCCTTGTCATGAGTTTTTCCATAAGCTGTCTTTGTGGCTGTACCTTCTCAAGAACGACATTGTTAGCTTTCTTTGCAGTTAGTCAGGGTCAGGCGAAATATACTGATCAGACATGTTAGTCAGGGTCATGCGAAATATACTGATCAGACATGTTAGTCAGGGTCAGGCGAAATATACTGATCAGACATGTTAGTCAGGGTCAGGCGAAATATATTGATCAGACATGTTAGTCAGGGTCAGGCGAAATATACTGATCAGATATGCTAGTCAGCGTCAGGTGAAATATATTGATCAGACATGTTAGTCAGTGAGGCAAAATATCCTGGTCAAGACACTCACCTCGGTTTTCTCGTGGTCCTCTCTGGAAAAGGGATGTTTTCATGGCAACCTGGCTAACGAGGTAAGAAATCGACGTGATCCCCGTAGTAGTGAGCAATACGCAGATATGCCAAACATAGCACAACCGCCTCGAGGACCGCGGTCCACCCTCGTCAGCACGCTCAGGATGGGATGAAAGCTACGACAACCAGTGCCACTTAACGTCCTTTTTAGGGCGCACATGAGAGTAATCCTACTCATTGTGGACATTCAACAACAACAACAACCTTTATACGACATCTTGTAGGTTTGTATTTATTCTCTGGCACGTCAATAATACTAGTTTTGGCAGCTACCACAAATGTTTTTTCAGTCCAACACACGTACGATTCTCTGGCTCGTTAACAATACTCCTAGATACTACTACTAGTGTTGACAACTCCCAAAATGTGTTAAACTCATTCCCTCTGAAATATTTTGGCTTATGGACACATTTCTTTTTGAAATAACAAAATAATTATAAATAGGTATCGTCAGATGTTTTGAAATGTAAAAAAACATGGTTATAAAATAATTTTATAAATAGGTATGGTACGATGGTTTTAAATGTAAAAAAAAACATGGATACGAAATAATTATAAATAGGTATGGTCAGATGGTTTTACCTGTTAAAAAAAACATGGTTACAAAAAAAAATTATAAATAGGTATGGTCAGATGGTTTTACATGTAAAAAAACATGGTTACGAAAAAATTATAAATAGGTATGGTCAGATGGTTTTAAATGTAAAACTCCCTGTAGGAAGTGTAGGTACCTTTATAAATTCACGAAAAGTTTTAATTGAGAAACTTTCATGTATAAGTATAATAGAAGCTCAAGCCAATATATTCAGCTCTGTATCATTCTTAGATAGTTAGAATGACAGCATGTCGGCTCTATGGAGTTAAACCAGTTAAATTATCGTTTTCTTGAATGTGTTCTTTTGTTGATTTGCATCCCATCCTGATCAAGCAAATGTACTTCTTCTTCTTCAAGGGCGCGCCGACTGTGTCTATACATACTGCCATCCTCTTCCCCCCAATTCTCTTTCACTCTTTTCCCCTTCTTTCTATCTCCGTCCATTCCCCCGTTCCCCTCCCTCCCCTCTTCCACCCCAGTAATTTAACTGACTTAATCCTTTATCTCGTTTGTAACACAGCGCTAGATGTAATGGATGTTCTCCGCCCATTTTGTTTATGGTGGGGGGATTTTTTTTTTTTGGGGGGGGGGAATAAGATTGTACGTCTACGGTACCTCGTTTTTGAGACAATTTCTATTTCGCCATTCTTCTTCTTCTTCTTCTTCGTACGCAGTCAGACAGTAACCCATTATTTTTTCGAAAAAAGCGGCGGTCATCCTGAGGCTGTCGCCACTGCCATAGAGCTTGTCTTGCAGTTCCACTGGTGATGGCCACATCTGCTCTCTATTTCGCCATTCTTCTTCTTCATGTGTTCATTGGTCTTCAGTCTCTTATTTTCCTCTGTGATTCCAATGCAGCGCAAATCTGGTTGTATTGCTAGCTTTTGTTTTTAAAAGAGTCGAGTCCTGTCTGTCTCTGCGTTCTCTTCTCAACCTGGACGATATTGGTAATTAGCTTGGTCCACCTCCCACAGGTTCGACATGTGCTGCTGCCGAAGACGGATGTGTCGGACCAAAAGGTGCAAATTTCGCAGTCAAGCTGTAAATTAGCGACACAACGCATTCCGTTCTCCGGACTACATCCTGCTACTTGCAAAGCCCTGTTCAGGGCTTGATTACGGGAGAATGATACCAAACGCAGAAGGAGAGGAAGACATGTCCTGATGACATTCTGAAGCAAGGGGTAGCATGTTTGTTACGCTGGATGTCAATTCGTATCTTTAGTTTTTTATTGTACATTTTAAGTGTTTGTTCTTACCACGACAATGAGCTGTCCGGGGATCGAACCCAGTCCAATTGACGAGCGGGATAAACATTCAATCTGTTTTCCGTCACAATCTCAAGAGAACGGCTGCAGTTATGAATCTGTGGAGACGTGTGCTTCGCTGGCAGAGAGAAAAATGAAGAAAAAAAAGAAGAAGAAATGAAAAGAAGACGAAAAAAAGACGAAGCAGATCTAGAAAAAGAACAAGAAGAAGAAAAAGAACAAGAACAAGAAAGAAGCCGAAGAAAGCGAAGACCAGCAACAACAAGTAAATATTAATTTTTAAACTAAACTTTTCTGTACAACCTTTTTAATGACCTGTCCAGGATCGGGAAGTGTAATAGATGTACATGTTGCACTGTTAGAGGAGGTATAGACAATTTCAGCTCTCTAGGTTATGGAGAAATTGGCTAAAATAGGAGAAATAGAAGTCCACAGAATCGGACAACGGTTGTGTTAAGTTTGATTTTTTTAAACTCCTTTTAAAGACGCAACCACCATTTGGGCGCACTACCTGGGGACAATACCCTCTCCTACTGTTTAACATTCCATAGAAGCCTAAAGTAAACCGGGTGGGTACTCAGGCGGAGAGTACGTCAGTTGGGAACTGGCGCCAGGTTACAGACTCCCATTCTGTGGTTGCGTAATATTGTCTGGTCAGTGGTTCCCAACCTTTCCGTTTGGGTTACACTTGTATTAAGAAGATTGTTTCCCGAAATGCCTGGTTTGTGTTGAGACTCGGGTCTGGAGGGATAGAATAATATTTCACATTGATTTATCACAGCTTATCAGATCAGATGAGTGCTGATGTGATGAGATGAGATGAGACCGTAAGATGAGATGTGAGTTGATCTGAGTTGAGATAAGATGAGATATGATGAGATGAGATGAGATAAGATGCGATGAGTTGAGACGGTAAGATGAGATGTGAGTTGATCTGAGTTGAGATGAGATGAGATGAGATGAGTTGAGACGGTAAGATGAGATGTGAGTTGATCTAAGTTGAGATGAGATGAGTTGAGACGGTAAGATGAGATGTGATTTGATCTGAGTTGAGATGAGAGGAGATGTTTTACGGAAAATGTGAAGGGTCACTGAATTGTGGAGAGGGACGAGTTGTGGGTGCGGGGGATAGAAGGCCGAACAAGAAATGAAGATATTCTACATAAATCTTGAGCAACAACATACATATCATATGTTGACATATACATGGTGTGCCACTCGCTTACCGGTCCCTAGTTGCCCCCTATAACTTTTAAACCAATGAACGTAATTCAATAACATTTGACATGGACATACCTTGATATCTAAAAAACATAATGAGCTTATATTAAATGTTGCAAGTGGTCACCATTAGCATCAAGGCAATGCCTGCACACGCCTCTCCATGTTTTGAAAGGTATTCACCAACGCATCAGGAGTTACAGACTCAATTTTCTACAGAATGTTTTCTTGTTGTTCCGAGAGATTCATTGGCTTGTTGAGAAACTCTTTCCCTTTTCAGCATGCCCAGTAGGAAGAAACCAGATATGGTAAGGTCAGGGGCCTGACCATGGTTGTCAAAATCCCTTAGAAATAACACGATCAAGAAAGAGGAAAGCAATTTCAGCCATGCTGCCAATTGACCTGCTGAAAAGAAGAAATGAAAACCTGCTGAAAATTGCCAGTACATAGTTTCTCGTCGTCTAATTGATTCACAGTATGGCCATATCAAATTATATTGAATTACAAGACATGCATTGGTTTAAAAGTTATAGGGGAAAACTTGAGGTCGACAGCGAGTTGGACACACACACACAGTATACACACATGCGTGCGCATAAACTTGCAATATTTGTTAGGACCTCATATGTTTGTCAGACACCAAAGTGTGTCCATGTCAAATTGTATTGAATTACCTTAATTGGTTTAAAAGTTATGATCTATAAGCAAGGGCCTGCAACAACGGTGACACCCTGTATTTTAGTATCTATCTATATTTCTGTCCGTCTGTCTTTATATATATATATATATATATATATATATATATATATATATATATATATATATATATATATATATATATATATATTTATTTATTTATTTATTTACTTATGTATGTCTGTCTATCTATATGTCTACTTGTCTGTCTGTTCATAACGCTCGTACGCATGTAGGTATGTTTGGGAACACATACAACAAGGATGAAGTCGGTGGTCGTCATCGACAACAATCGCCAGTTATGATGCATGTAGGTAGGTATGTATGTATGTGTGTATAAAGTAAAGTAAAGTAACCCATAGCATTACTGCCGTAGGGGTGTGAGGTGCTAGCGATCTCACATTTCAAAGGCTTGGCTATATGAGGACGGTAGCCATCTCCTCTTCCTCGCCGCTTTTACTTCCCGGACTGAACCGGTACCCATTTAAGGCTGGGTCGACCCAGGGAATGAAACCAGGACCACTCAGGTGCGAAGCCAGTGCGCTAATCACTGCGCCACGCGGCTCCTTATATGTATGTATGTATGTATGTATATATATAAGTTATTGCCCATCACAAAGCGATGATGGCTACAACATTAGACGGGTTTGTCTTAATAATGTGATGTGCGCTGTATTTGGATTTTAGTAACGAAGAAAATGCGCTGGTCATCAATCTCACTCTTATCCCGAGTTACCTTGGATCAGTGGCAAGACTATTGGTCGAGGCGACAAGGTAAATCGGGATGCAGGCACTCTGGTCTTACCTCCCGTGAGACCAAGGATCGCTTGAAACTTGTGGGTTTCGATAGCCCACCGTTTCCGTTGATCACTGTGAGAGGCGAGTGCCTTAACCTCTTGACTACAGCGACCCCTTGTGATCCTATTCTCTCTGCCAGACTACACTAGCAAGGCCTATTTCCAAAACCGCCGCTTGGAGGCGGAATTAAGGTCTTATCAATTGAAATTCACTGACCCTGAAATCGTAGCTGACTGCTGTCAGCTCATTCACTGTGCAGCAACTTTGTACCGCCCCCCCCCCCTTTTTACACAATATAAATATGTATCCGCAAACCTTGCATATGTAAATGCCATTTACCATCTACCTACCTATTTATATATGTCTGTCTGTCTCTCTATTTACCTGTAACCTGTGTATGTCTTTAACGTATGAATGTTATCCATCTATAGTATCTACCTAATCCGATGACGTTTCTATTTGCATGTACCTGTCTGCCATTCCATACACGGGTCGGTCTGTGTATCCGTAAGTTAGTTTCCATTGACTATTTGCCTAGATGGTCTATATTATCAATCTAATCTGTGTGCACGTCGGTCTGTCTGCCTGTCGGTGTATATAATATATAACTGGTCGCACGTCTGCACGTCTCTCTGTTCCTCAGAGCGAATATCCATCCATCCCTAACCAGAGAAGTTATACCGTGTGTTGCCGTCTTTCCTATTCCCTCTCCACTTTGAAGTTCTTCAACCAGCGGTCGTAAAGTTAACAAGAGCGTAGAAGAATGTCGCTACCCAACACTCCCGCCAGCCTAGCTTTTATCTCCATATCGGCCTAGTCGTCCGCATCGCTTTGCACTCTACGGCACACTTCATCCCTGACGTACTCGAGGGCGCGGTTTTTGAGGAACTTTCTGTGTATGACATTCGTGTGAATGAGGTATAAAGAACATGAAAGACATAATTGGTTAGGACCAAAGATCGTGTTGTGACAACGTACACAACACAAACAAGTGCCGCTGATAACCAGAGATAGAAAAGTGACGATGAATGCGAAACATCGTTAGAAGGAAATCGAATATACTAGGCAAAAGCACATCTAGCGATGAACGCTGGAAGAAGATATCAGGTCAACCCGTTCTCTTTCCCCAAATGGCAGAGTATGTGGATAATGATGGTTCTAATAGTTAGCAGGCTGGTGAAGACTAGTGCTCTGGTTGTACAGTCGCCTCTCCCTGCTCGATCTACGTTTGATTTTAAACTGCTGTAATCTGTACCGAGCGGTGTCCGTGTTGATAATAAAAGGACCACTCTCACCTTCATAAAATGTCGTAAAATTCTACTAAAGAGGTTTGTGCTTGGAACTAGCAACATCATCATGTTTAAAAAAAAAACAATGCCATTATGATCAGCCACTGCAGAAATTCGCATACAGGCTTCATGTAAAGGGATCAACTACAGCGGTAGTCAATGCTTCGATTGAAGCGAAAACGTTAATGAATGAATCTGCCGTTGGCTAATTCGCCATTTGGATTACCAGCATCCAACAGACGGACATGAATTGATGCCAGTGAGTCCCATTTATCCACATCTAGAATTTCTTTAATTGGTGATTTCGGAACCAGGATGTTTCATTGCTGCGAACCACTTTTAAAAGAAGCCTGTGTCCAAGCATTTACTATAAATAATTCATCCTCTCTTTCCAATGTGAAACACAGACCACCGTTTCAACTGTCCCTTTTAAAATGAAGCCTCGTTCTAGGTATTTGCCATAATTTAACTTCTCTTTCCATTAGGAAACATAGGTTTCACCTGCACCTGGTCTCTTTACATGAAGCATGTGTTCGAGCTTCTGCACTAGCTGATTAGGTACTTGCATCTCAATTCGCCTCAAGAAAAATTCATATCTATTTTTAGCACCGAACTTGAAGTAGTGACGCTGCAGAATAGTCTTTTTAACTGTTGGGTGTGTCAAACATTCTGCGAGAATAGACGAGAATTTATGTTCTTGCATCCCATAATTCCTCCTGTCTTATCAATGAATTTCTTGAATTTGTCAATGTTGGTCCATGAAAAGCAGAGTGGCACCCAATTTCCACAGCAGGCATGGCCTTATCTATGCTGTGAGACGATGTAATAACAACCATGTTATCTAACCCTAACCATAACCCTGAATCTAACCATAACCCTGAATCTTCTTCTTCTTCTTCTTCATCGTACGCTGTTTACAGCGATATTTACGTTGCACTGTTTTATTTTGTTAAGCCTGTGGCTCAGTGCATCCGATTTCAACAGGCGTTTCTGTAGGGATGCCCTCCTTAGCCTTTGGCTGTCCCCAGCCTAACTGCAAGGCAGCAGTTGTTTTTGGTCAGAGTTGTCTCTCCTAGGGAAGTTGTCTTGCAGGACTATCGAGTCTTCCCCACTCGTGTCTATAGGGTTTGGCAATGATATGATATGATGGACTATGTACTAGTTTGTACTTTCCCGGAAGAGAGGCAGTCCAGTATGACTGTGTCTCGGGATCGCCACGTCGTGCCAGGAACGTAGCATGTGCATGTGAGTGAGGTATCTCTGCTTCCTTTATTTTCTCGGCTCATCTGCAGTGATGGTACGCCTAGCATTCCCCGCCACCTGAGAGGTTGTCACAATAGGGCAGGGATGCAATGTCCGCTGGACTGCATCTCTTCTGCGTCCATTGGGATGACTGATAGCAGACAGAGGTAAAGAGCAAGGCAGGAGTGCATTTAACAAGGTGCATTTTCTGCGACTTGACCGGGCCGGGCTGAGACGCGAGCCCCAGGTCCCAGCCATGTCGTAGCCTCCCATCACAGCGGTGCTGAGATTTAGGGCGGGATTCTGGCTTAGAGGCGTTCGGCCGTAGTCCCTCAGATGGTAACTTCGCACCATTGGCTTATCAGGCAAGCACGTGGACCAAATGTCAGCGACCTGCGATTTCTCTCGAATGAGTGCATTTGACCAGGGGACAAGCCTGGTCATGGCACGGAGATGTTGTTGGCTTATGAGCCTAGTACGTGGACAAATGTCTGCGACTCCTCTCGAATTGAGCAGGATTACCGTAGCAACGCCCTGTCATTAGTAGACCCTGAATCTAACCATAACCCTGAATCTAACCATAACCCTGAATCTAATCCTAACCCTACACCTAATCCTAATCCTACACATAATCCTAACCCTAAACCTAATCCTAACTGTACACCTAACCCTAACCCTTCGCATAACTGAATATAACTATCTTTTCTACACTTATATCTTTATCTAAGTCTTTACTTGTTTATTTAAAATAAAATTATATTGACCTGTCCTTCCCTTAAACCAAAATTGAATGCTCCGTGACGCACGATGTGTCCAGAGAACTCTGTTTGGTGTGAATTAAACCGCAAGTACCGTTGATTATTATTATTATGGCAATGTTTTTTTTTCTTATGTAATATCATGAAGTTGCCAGCCCACAACACATTCCTCTTAAGTCTCCTTTTACGACAATCATGAAAGGTGACAGCTATCATATATTTTTTTTAATCAGTGTATCACTGACTGTACAGGACGTGATCCACGGAAAGTCATTGAAGGTTGAGATCATATTTCCATCACACACATAGCATGCCAGTCTAAATGTTGTGGTGACATGTTATATAGTGCAGATACGCCCAATCACAACGTAATACATAGATTAAATAGTGCTAAATCGTAATCTCGGCCAACAGCATACAGCTGTCATTTGGAAAGGAAATGTTAGACACTGCATTGTGTAAAAGGGTGGGGCCAAAGATGCTGCACAGTGAATGAGCTGACAGCAGCCAGCGACTCGTAGCTTGCATAAGGGTCAGCGAACCTCAGTTGATAAGACCTTATTCCGCCTCCAAGCGGCGGTTTTGCAAACATGCCTTGCTAGCGTAGTCTGGCAAAGAGAATATGTTCATAGTGGCTAAGCAAACCTCTTACCATTAAAGCCAGCTGAAATCGTAGCCTCGCTGTAAAATACATCACAAGCATCTTTTTCTGGATGAACGTCATAGAAGAAGAAGAAGAAGACGAAGAAGAAGAAAGTGTGAACGATTTAGTCCATTTAACTCATTTGCTACATTGGCTTCCCAAATTTCTTGCATGTTTCCCAAACGGATCATGGGCCACTACTACAGTTAGTCACATCATAGGAAGCCTGTACCAAAGCATGTATGTACTCAAATAGATGCTCCTATAATGGCCCTTACCTTTATATGGTGAGGTTGCCGGGACCATGCACAACCCTGCTTGGTCGAATTTTAATATATTAGGAAGTAGTGGGCCTATTTGTTCCTCATCAGTATGGGGTCCAGGATTCCACAAGGAAATTCTAGCGCAATGATGTACTAGTTTATCACTGGTAAACTGTAACGTCAGGCATATTGAACATACACCCTCCACATGTTGTTGCCATAAATACCTCCCACTCTTACTTTCAATTCCTCGTGTTTTATTTCTCGGCTCTTCTCTCCTTTCAGTGAGTTTACGGCCGTTTCCTTCGTGGTTGTAGTAAACGTTTTGATAATAATAAGGCGCCATTGCAGTTGTTTGCATTGTGGCACGGCTTTTGCAATGTAAGTTTTTGTTTTCTATAACACTCAGCCATTTCTAACTAGCATACACGTAGGCGTCTTCCGTAGGCATTTACCTATATCGTAAATCTTGGTCGCGCTTACGCACCAAACAGTTGTTCAACGGGGGGTTTAGAAGATTACGTCGCCATTTGCCGTGCCACCGGAAAATGAGTTTTGCGCGCTTTATAAATTCTACCGGATGTGGTTTACGGCTGGGCTGGCTGGCTACTACAGGATATATAACTTCCAGTGCCAATTACTTTTATTAAGTTCGGGGGTTCCGAATATGGGGTACATATGCCTGTAGAGTGTGTGAGGAAATTGTCAAGGTGGTTCAATTTGCAAATGTTTCATTATTCATGTATCGATTGATTGATTGATCGATTGATTCATCGACTGATTGATTGATTGTCCTTCTTTTCGCTCAAATAGAGCTGTCCTCTTTACACGAAGCATCTATCAAATCAGTTGCGGTGGTTTTGCATGATGAAGTTCTTGTTCCTTTGCACAAACCTCTTTATGTGTCTGTATCGACATGCTTGGAAGGTTTCAGAGGCTCTATTCTTCTATAAACACGGGTGTCAATCGCGCAAATGTATCATTTATCTAGATGAATAGCTGGCACGGCTATGTGATGCGCTCTCGTGGTCTGTTCAGTGCGATGCTCAGAGGCGCAGCTCCTGTCAAGAGAAGGGAGAGATCGCTCTAAAATACACTTGACAGTTCATATTCACAAGTGGACGGGCATGACTTTAATTGAAGCCGAACACAACGCCTATCAATGGATAGAGTACGATAGCGACATGCAATTAATGATGTATTGAGATATTACCACCTATGTGAAGGGGCAGACCAGACCTGACAAGACTAGACACCCATTGTAAATATCGGCATTCGTTGTCACTGATTTGCTGTTTTACGTTTGTGTCGTTTTCCTTTGTTCATCTCTTGATAAAAACCTATTTATTACGAAATCTCGATATGCGTTCGTTTATGTTCTCAAGTAAAACTACCATTTTGACTTTGCTTGTATGTCAGTGAATATTTGTAATGAGTTACGCTGCAATCTTCATATGCTCATGCTCATACATACATACGCACACATACACACGTTTGTTTCTACATTCTATGACCGATTTGTAGATTAACGCAACATATTTCAAGTCACTGTGTCGTTCTCTTAACAAGTTATGGGCACATGATTATATACTGTTTTCCGGCGAACAAAATAGCAAAATTGAGTTCTCGTCACCAAATTTGTTTTGTCAAATTGTGCATGCGTGAAGTACTGTGGGAACTTTACATTTGTCAACGTCAGAGCACCAATAGGACACATGCGTACGACGTGCGCACAGAAATCCCGAGTTAGTAAACGAATAGTAAACGTATAATTATTCGACCTTAGCGTGTCGGCTTTTTATTGTTACTTCAAGACACAATTTTAATTCAAAGTATTGCAGACTTATTAGCAAATCGAACGGGTTGAGAGTGGAAAAGATGGTGGAGGGATGGACGTTATAGAGTGTTAGAGATGGAGAAATTGAGTTGGTAGGGTTGAGTCGGGGGAAGAAATGAACGCCATGATGATGGGACGAGAAGGTTAGATTGGAGAATGGAAGGGGAGTACAATGGGGACTTCAGGAGTGCAGAAAAAGGTTTTTAAGTTAACAGTTTTCATAATTATGGAAGCCGGAATAAAGCGATTTTATTGTTGAACGAAGAAATGGGCTTGCTGATGCGGAGGGATGAACGGGCGGGGGTGTGAAGGGAGCGATGTGATAGTCAGGAGAACAGATTACGGATTGAGGGGGAAGAGATTGTGGGATCAAATCGGTGAGTTGGGGGAAGGATTGATATATTGCGGGGTGAAGGGTGGGGTGAAAGGCAGTGAGAATGAGTTGGATAGTAGGTTGGGTGTGCACTTGGATATGACTAAAGTGGAGGTTTAAACAATTAACTACCTGTTAAGTGCCGACTACTCCAGCTGGAATATACAAACATACATACATACATTCCTTCATACATACATACATACATACAAACATACATACATGCATATATACAAACATACATACGCACATACATAAATACATATTCACGCACGCACACACATTATATATATATATATATATATATATATATATATATATATATATATATTAACAGCAAAGCCGACGCCATGTTATCTGACATCCTCCACTCCTTTCCATTGCCAGAAGAACATGTTGTCCTTTTCCATGAGAGACCCAGACTCGGTCAGACGCGTTTCTTTGAGGATGTCGATGTCGACTCGATGCCTTTTGAGTTTCTGGTCTATAATTGAGGTCTTGCGAACATCGCTAAACGCTTGGAGGTCCTCCGTCATACCTGCAGTCATGGTGCGTACGTTCCAGCAACCAGCCTCAGTGTAGGCTTCTTTGCTATGGATTGAGTTCTGACGTGAACCCTCTCTGGTGCCTGCCTGGGCATATTGATGCGAGAACCGCTGTTGCCCACTCAGCAGATCTCTTCCCCCCTTCCACGCAGCTGCTGTATCCAAGGGAACGACAAGTCGATACTATTTGGCACCGGAGGCGTCGCAGGAGTTGTCAGATTAGCATCGAGTACAGTGCCTGACTGCCTAAGGGACTCCGGCTTCTGATTTGATCTCTGGATTAACTCCCAAAGACTTTTCCACAAGTGGATATAACTCCCAGAGCGACGGTTAGTTTCTGAAGTTGTTGGAAGCACGAACGGAGATAACACAGTAGCTTGTTGATGACCAAAACAGCGCAAGTTGGCGGTGATTTTACTATCACACTAAACAAAAAATATCAGAATCATTTAAACGGGGAGGTTATGCTGATAGTCTTTTACTGTGTTAGTCAATGAATAAAGAGTATTACTTGAATGTCATGAGACGTTTGATAGAGGCAATGCAAAGAAAGAGGCCCCGATACATGGACAAATAAAAACCTGGATGCTACACCATGACAGCACACCAGCTAACGTGACACTGCTAATTCGTAACTTTTTGGTAAAGCATGAGTTGATTGTATTCACACAGAAAACCTCTTCTCCGGAATTTATTCGTATAGACATTAAAGGTCGCAGATGTACGATCATAGAAAAGATCAAAGAAAAATCAATAAAAGACATGCATGCTTTTCAAGAAAACGAGCCACAGGACCCATTAAAAAATTTGAAAATACTTTAGGCACGATAAATCAACAGTGGAGAGAACTATTTCAAATGAGACAAGGGTACTTGCGTCCTAATTAATCCCAAACTAAATATATATTTTTAGCACCGAATTTGAGGTAGTGACGTCAAAGAAAAGTTCACTTTTTAACTGTTGGAGGAGTCAAACATTCTGCTAGATAATACGAAAATTTATGCAAACGTTTGTTTCTGCCGTCTCTACAATGAATTTCTTTAATCTGTCAACGTTGGTCCCTAATAATCATAGTAGCATCCAGTTGTTACAGCACCATGGCATTATCCATATTATCAGACGATGTAACAACAACCATGTTATCTAACCCTAACCTTAACCGTAAACCTAACCATAACCCTTAACCTAATCATAACCGTAAATCTAATCCTAACACTAAACCTAATACTAACCCTAACCCTTCTCAAATCTGAATATAACCATATTTTATACACTTCTATCTTTATCTAAGTCTTTACTTATTTATTTTATATAAAATGATATTGACATGCCCACCCCTTAAAACGAAATGGAATGTCCCGTTGCGTACGATCGGAACTCAGGTATGTCTGTTTGGGGTGAATTGAGACGCATGTACCCGAGACACTCAGAAGAACAATCATCCTAGAGGACTCAACTGTTGGCCTCAGCACTATAGAAGATGTAAAATCTGGAGATCATTTGTTTCTGCCTTATTCGCCGCATTAGGCGCGTAAAGAACAAAGAAGAGGAAACAGAGACAAGTGTGAATAAAAAGTGTGGAATAACTTCGAATATAACTATATATACATACATACACCCACACACACACACACACAAACAAACACACACACATATTTATATATATATATATACACACACACACACACAGACAGGATGAAAGAAAACAATTGGCATTACATTGGTTAATCCTTGTGAAAACGCATACAAAACTATTAGTAGTAGTGTTTGTTAATAGAATATGTAATTAGTTGTAGTGTTTGTTAATATAATATGTAATTAGTAGTAGTGTTTGTTAATAGAATATTTAATTAGTAGTAGTGTTTGTTAATAGAATATGTAATTACTAGTAGTGTTTGTTAATAGAATATTTAATTAGTAGTAGTGTTTGTTAATAGAATATGTAATTACTAGTAGTGTTTGTTAATAGAATATGTAATTAGTAGTAGTGTTTGTTAATAGAATATGTAATTAGTAGTAGTGTTTGTTAATAGAATATGTAATTAGTAGTAGTGTTTGTTAATAGAATATGTCATTAGTAGTAGTGTTTGTTAATAGAATATGTAATTAGTAGTAGTGTGTGTTAATAGAATATGTAATTAGTAGTAGTGTTTGTTAATAGAATATGTAATTAGTAGTAGTGTTTGTTAATAGAATATGTAATTAGTAGTAGTGTTTGTTAATAGAATATTTAATTAGTAGTAGTGTTTGTTAATAGAATATGTAATTACTAGTAGTGTTTGTTAATAGAATATTTAATTAGTAGTAGTGTTTGTTAATAGAATATGTAATTACTAGTAGTGTTTGTTAATAGAATATGTAATTAGTAGTAGTGTTTGTTAATAGAATATGTAATTAGTAGTAGTGTTTGTTAATAGAATATGTAATTAGTAGTAGTGTTTGTTAATAGAATATGTCATTAGTAGTAGTGTTTGTTAATAGAATATGTAATTAGTAGTAGTGTTTGTTAATAGAATATATCATTAACATTGATGTTGAGACAAACTCACACAATAGAAAATAACAATGCCAATAGAATGCCATCAGAAAAAACTATAGAAGTGGAGGACAATGGCTTATTAACAGACTTGAGGAAGACGATCTCAATTATAAATCGGTGGCGGCATCAGGTGTATCCACTGGAGAAAAATACAATGCATTACACTCAAATGTTATATTATCTTTGGCGGACAAGCGGAGGATACCACGAATTTCCCCATCCGGTTTCAGTTATATTCAGCGAATCTGCCTTTGGCTCCCCTCAATGCTTTAAAGTTATTCAGTCCGTCATCTTCGAAAGTCACACAGAAACAAAACTGTTGATACTTTGAACCAACCAAAGAAGACATATTGTGAACTGCCATGTATTCACACACTACATACATACTGTCCAGACAAAATGATACAAATTTGGCTAATTTATTTTTCTGGTAATATAAATGTCGGAATTTCGTTATGAGCGCTAGATATATTCTCACAAATATTTTTTTTTTCCTTGGCATTAGATTTTTGTCTTTCCTAACATCGATAATGTCTACCTAGCATTAGGTGACACATTTTATTGTAACAGGTAGTAAAGTCTGTCTCTACACTTGTTTCTTTAATGAATATAAACGTTACACAGTGTATTTTAAATAGGGTGTGTGGGAAAACTGCAGTACATCCGAATACCAATAAAAACCGATATACTCATCAGACTAGGCTGCAGTTTTGCTTAAGACTTTTGCTGATGTTTCAACATATTAATTTAGTTCGCAAGCGGTGATGGCGACATCATCTGACGGTCTTGTCTTGATGATGTAACTTGCGCTGTATTTGGATTATAGTGAGCAAGTAACTGCTATTGTCATCAACCTAACTCTCTGATCCTGAGCTACCTTGAACCAGTGGCAAGACATTAGTCAAACCGAGAGTAGGTAACTCAGGATGCAGGCACTCTGGCCTTACCTCCCTTGAGACCAGGGGTCGCGTTAACTTGCGGGACTTGATCGCCCACCTTTTCCGTTCATCACTTTGAGAGGCGAGTGCTTTACCTTTTGACCACAGCAATATAAAAGTCGTTGTAACGAACTATACAAACAGATGCAGCACAAAAATGCGTTTGAAATTACTGCTGTTATATGTAATGCCGTTTATGTTGCTGTCTTCAAAATACAACTCTTTGCTTTGTTACGATGTTCAGTTTCTTCTAACTGTATCATATCCGTATACACCCTAAACATTGTGTACTTCCATTTTATTTGCAAATATCAACTCTTTAACGACGAGGCTAACGTCTGGTCAGGCAAAACACACTGATCAAACAATGTTAGCCAGCATCAGGAGAAATTGACTGGCCAAAACCCTCACCTGACCTCCTCGTTGGTCGTCCTAGAAACGGGATGTTGTCGTGGACAACAGTCTGGCTAACAAGGTGAGATTCGATGTGATCCTCGTAGTAGTGAGTGACACGCAGATGAAGCCAAGCATTGCACAACCGCCTGAAGGACCCAGGTCCACTTCATCAGCACGCTCGGGATGTCAGGAAAGCTACTACATTTTGACACAAGTTCCGTCCTGTGCAGGGCACACAAAAGGGTTACCAACCCATTGTGGGCATTAGCAACCAACCAATGATTGATGATCCTCTTACATCAGAAATCAAACTATCCATATAAATGTAATCGTCGAATATGAAGTCCTGGATGAGGTCGGATCCTAGGTTTACTACTAATTTTTTGGTGTTCATGTACATTTCATTGTTCCAAATTAATTCTTGTATTAGCCAGAAACATGTTTGGCTAATTAATCTGGTCATACCAATATTCATTTTAAATTTGGGATCAAGATGCTGAGCAGCGCATGAGCTGCAGTGGTCAGCGACCCATAGCTGACTGCTAGCGTCAGGGCCAGCGAACCATAGCTGCCAAAACCCTTCTACACCTCCACGCGGTGATCCTGGATAACAGGTTGCAGCACGGTAGACTGGCTAAGGAGAAGGGATCGAAGAGGGAATGCTAAACCGGTACTAAATAATTGCTTCTTGAAGTCGGAGTGGTGGACCGAAAGGCGCAAATATCGCAGCCAAGCTGTAAACTACGACACAACGCATTCCGTTCTCTGGACTACATTCTGCTACTTACCCTTTCAGGGTTTGGTATTGGGAGATTGAGAACGAACAAAGAAGAAGCAGAAGAAGAAGATTTTAAATTTGTATGTCCCATCACCTGTAATCCGTAAAAGGTCAAGGTAAAGGTCAATCCCATGGCAACAATTACTGCCGGGGATTAAGATAACTCTTCATGTG
The DNA here is from genome assembly GCA_036924085.1 of Ariolimax columbianus. Classification (NCBI taxonomy): domain Eukaryota; kingdom Metazoa; phylum Mollusca; class Gastropoda; order Stylommatophora; family Arionidae; genus Ariolimax; species Ariolimax columbianus. Next base: position 48,936,714 of record JAVGWX010000003.1, read on the forward strand.
CTAAGCTGCAGTCTATGTTAAGGGAGTTAGACAGTTCCATTTCTTGCTGCTTTTACCTTCCCCAACTCATACGTCAGGTACCCATTTACAGCTAAGTCGACTGGAAGAGCGGTCGTACCGTGCACGAAATACGGCCTGATTTTGTTTCTATCATTCCATGAACTCGAACTCCTAGCACGTTGTAATCCCAGTCTAGCAAGCCAGCTAACTATCGACTAGGTTATAAGCTCCACACATCCGTATACATGTTTGAATATACTGGTATAGTTCCGATCCATGAGTAATCAGTGTCAGTTTTTTGGGGGGTATAGAAAGACGCAAATACCTTCTTACTCTTCATTTATAAATATTTATACACTCCTTTCATTCCATTATATGTGTGTATACTCCTGAGTTTGAATTCCTCTCATTAGTCCATCTATTTATTTACTCATGAGTTCCCATTCCTCCCATTACTCTTTATCTATTTATTTACTTCTGAAACCCACTCCTCTTATTAGTCTGTATCTATTTATTTACTCCTAAATTCCCATTTCTCCCATCAATCTGTATCTATTTATTTACTCCTAAATTCCCATTTCTCCCATCAATCTGTATCTATTTATTTACTCCTAAATTCCCATTTCTCCCATCAATCTGTATCTATTTATTTACTCCTAAATTCCCATTTCTCCCATCAATCTGTATCTATTTATTTACTCCTAAATTCCCATTTCTCCCATCAATATGTATCTATTTATTTACTCCTAAATTCCCATTTCTCCCATCAATCTGTATCTATTTATTTACTCCTAAATTCCCATTTCTCTCATCAATCTGTATCTATTTATTTACTTCTGAGTTCCCACTTCTCCCATCAATCTGTATCTATTTATTTACTCCTGAGTTCCCACTTCTCTCATTAGTCTTAGTTTATTTATTTTTTCCTGAACTCACTCATACCATTAGTCTTTACATATTTATATAGCGATGAGTTCCCATTCCTATTCAATTTAAACAGTAAAGAATTTCCAGTCCATTGTACGTGTGTTTTCCTATTAGTACAATCTGGAGATGCCATTCTACTCATCGGTGTCCCTATCACCACAGACAACGGAACATGCAATTCTGCCCTTTGTCTTACTACTGAACGAGACCATATTTCCGGTTAAAACCACAGAGGGGACCTTATACTGTGCACACTAGCTGTCTCGTGACACTTTGAGCGTGCGGGGACATGTTTCTCTGTCACTCTATCTACGACCAACTTTCTTACGGTGCTACTTAAAGAATCGATAGTGCTCTTGACATGCAAGACCTCTGTTTTACCGTCATGTGATCGCTTCCTTCAGAGTCAACTTTGTGAGAGTGAAATTGGATTCATCTTCTCAAGTGATGTACCAATTGGGGTTGATAGGGGCCAGTAACCTACGAACCGCTGTTTGAATCCACTCAGCCAGTCGACAATATCAGGCTCCTAATCTTGAATCTAAACATCCAATTCCCCGGCCTACTGTAGATATTCCGACCTTGTAAAGAACATTACCCGTCTTCTGTGGCGATTTCAAAAAATTTATTATAGACTCTACACACACAGAATAGGTGCCTAAACATTTATGTTATTTTTCTACATTTTCACCTCATCTTCTTGTATATTAAAAACTAACACTAACACATACAACAAAAACAATTACACCAACAAATTCTTTATTAACTTCTGTCTCTACACACAAACAAATCATATCGATAGACCAATAAATAAAAAAGGTTACAGGCTCTCAAAGTCAACAACCACAGTAAAACGTGAAATAGTGAAAAATATTGTCGCTGTGGAGGGGAATTGAGTTAATTTTTAATGGGATAAGAATATGTGTTTTTTTAACTACATTTTCCGGTACACGATTTTATTTATACTTCGACATATCTGTGCTTGTTTATCGAACTACAGGTGCGCATTTTTCTTAATGTTTGTGTTTCTATAGTGAATTCGGGAATTGGTGTCTTTTTAAAAATTAATATTTGTGTTTTTTATTAAAAGTTTGATGAGTTTGTCTGCACTTGATCGTGCATATTTTTCGTAATGATATGGAAGAGATCACAACATTCATTGCCGACTTTAATCTTTCAAAATAATCATCGTATACGTCGGTTTCTTCAGCTACGTCATCTTCAATTTTTACTTTGTATAGTTCACGATTTTCCAAATCAATGAACGCACATGCATGTTAGAATGCGACTTGGAAATTGCTGATCTCGCTATCGATGTAAGTAAATATAAAAATACGTTTTCCTGTAGAAGCTTTTCCAATACCTATCCAGGATCCTTCAAAATGTGGAGAATTAACAGGTCCGACTAGTAGAGACCGTGAACACAAATGTCAGGTCTCTAGGTTATGGAATTGACAAAAATGGCGACTGATCGAAAGAAATCATGAGAAGATTAGCTACGGCAATGCAGAGAATGAGTAGCCTCAAGAAATTATGGCAGAGCACTAACAATACGACAAAAGTAAAATTCTTGAGAGCCTGTGTTTTTCCTGTGTCAGCTTAAAGCTGTGAATCATGGACGTTTACCAAAACTTCTAGACTAAAAATTGAATCATTCGAGTCAACATGTTACAAAAAGATCCTTAAAATACCCTGGACAGAGAAAAAAAACAAATATAGACATTCGGCAAGAGTTGAGCATAGAGGAGAACTGGTTTATCAATTCCATTTTGGCTAGAAAATGTAAAATACTTTGGTCACATCAAGAGACACAACGGTCTTGAGTGAACAGTGATGGGAGGTATGGTGCCAGGTAAAATAGGCAGGGGTCGACCAAGAAGACTATTGCACCAAGATATCCACGAATGCCTGGGTATGACTGTGGCGGAGGTTGGAGTTTTGACAAGGGAAAGAGTTTTTTTCAGACAGATTGTGATGGATGCGACGTTCTAAAAAGAACATGCTACATGATGAGGTTAGGGGAAAATTGGTTTTAAAAAACAGAGATACATAAGTTCACGCAAGCGGGCAACGGCCATGGCAGGTTAAATAAAAGCTTGTCAAAATGATTCCAGTACAGTACTCAGCTCCCAGGACCATCTCGCTCCAATCTACCCCGCTGTAAATTGGTACCTGACGTACAACCAGGGAAGTAAAATGCAGCAAGGAAAAGAACTGGTCACTCTACCTCATACAATCTCGGGCTTAGTATACTGATATCTAACAACTTCATTCCCTGAGAGTAGTATATCTACTATGAGACAAACGTTTAATTTAAAAATTATTCCGATAAGTATTTCAGGACTGATTATAGAAATCCTATGATTTACAACCCGGCTATATGTTTCTCCATCAACTAGGACTGTGCCATCCTCTAAATTTGTCATCACAAAAATATTACTTCAATTAAAGAAATTAACATGATTAATAATTCATTATGTGTTGTCAATACTACGTTAAGTTAGTAGTTATAGTTAAATGTGTACCCCAGTCTATTCACTAACATGGTCGCCGATACCTGCCCGTAAGATGTTGTCAACATTGAAGCAGATCACGCGCTTGTCGGGATTTGTTTGTGACTCTCATTTCGTATCACAAGATGGTATCAGAGGTGATACACATTTGATAAACATAAATTGTGCCTCCGTGAATCCTAGGGATCAAAGGTCAAGGGCATGTGCTGGACTGTCATACACATATCATATATTCAGTTGCTACTATATGCGCACGCTCTGACGTACAAGGATCATATTTTAGGTTGTCTACTATATGTGCACGCCCTGACTTACACGGATTTGCGTTTAGGATAGAATCAAGCTCATGTGTAACATGATGTCAACAACCCCATCTGACATCCCACGCCTTTGATCTGAAAACTAAGCTCTGTTACAGCAACCTGGTCAGCGATGTGGGAGTCGTTACTTTTATGTCCATAGTTGTGAGTCAGCTGAGAATCCTCGCATTGCACAACAGCTAGGATGACCCAGATCCACCTTCTTTATTATGTCTGGGAATGTAAAAAGAGTCAGTATAGCCTGCTACCAGAAAGCATATGTCAAGAGTAAACAACTCATCACGAGAATCAGCGAAAAAAAACCATGCCATTGACACACACCATGCCATTCACACACACACATCATGCCATTCACACACACACACCATGCGATTCACACACATAATATGCCATTCACACAGACACACACACACCATGCCATTCACACACACACCATGTCATTCACACACACACCATGCCCTTCACACACACACCATGCCATTTACACACACACACACACCATGCCATTCACACACACACCATGCCATTTACACACACACACGCACACACCATGCCATTCACGCACACACCATGCCATTCACACACACCATGACATTCACACACACCATGCCATTCACACATACCATGACATTCACACATACCATGCCATTCACACACACCATGCCATTCACACACACCATGACATTCACACACACCATGCCATTCACACACACCATGACATTCGCACACACCATGCCATTCACACACACCATACCATTCACACACACCATGCCATTCACATACACTATGCCATTCATACACACACACCATGCCATTCACACACACACCATGCGATTCACACACATACTATGCCATTCACACACACACTATGCCATTCACACACAATACGCCATTCACACACACCATGCCATTCACACACACACACCATGCCATTCACACACACACACACCATGCCATTCACACACACACCATGCCATTCACACACACGCCATGCCATTCACACACACACCATGCCATTCACACACACCATGCCATTCACACACATACCATGATATTCTCACACACCATGTAATTCACACACACACCATGCCATTCACACACACCATGCCCTTCACATACACACCATGCCATTCACACACACCATGCCATTCACACACACACCATGCCATTCACACGCACACTATGCCATGCACACACACACCATGCCATGCCATTCACACACTCAAACTGCCATTCACACACACCATGCCATTCACACACACCATGCCATGCCATTCACACAGACACACCATGCCATTCACACACACCATGCCATGCCATGCCATTCACACACACACACACACACACACACACCATGCCATGCCATTCACACACTCAAACTGCCATTCACACACACCATGCCATTCACACACACCATGTCTTTCACACACACCATGCCATTCACACCATGCCATTCACACACACCATGCCATTCATACACATTATGCCATTCACACACACCATGCCATTCACACACACCATGCCATTCACACACCATGCCATTCACAGACACCATGCCATTCACACACACACACCATTCCATTCACACACACACCATGCCATTCACACACACACACACCATGCCATTCACACACACACACACACACACACACACACAGACCATGTCATTCACACACAGATCATGCCATTCACACAGATACCACGTCATTCACATGGGAGAAAGAGAAGCTAGCTGTGCATAAAATAGCTTTCAGCGGAAGAACGAAGGCTCTAGAAACAATACCCCCTATACAAGGCGACTAAAAAGAAACGAAACCTAAAGTAAAAATATATGTCAAACGTGTCGTGTCACAAATTCTTTCCGGAAGTTAGTCTCCTTCACAGCAGCCCTGGACATCTCGATTTCTGGCAAGACGGCCCACTTCATACATGGACATCTTCAAACTGTCAGTAATGTCATAGTACCATCTCCTTCTGGGACGACCTCTTTCCCTTTTCCCGGCCACCGTGCCTTTCACTTTCTGCCTCTCCAAGTCATTGGATCTTTTCAAATGAACAAAACAACCTAACTTCTTCTTTGTAATGTTATTTATAAGCCAGTTTTATTCTATACCTAGTTGTTGCAAAATTTATCTATTTCATTTCTTCTCTGTCTTATCACTTCATTACGAAAGATGGTTTATTTTGTTACTTTTTTTGTTGCTATGGTTTTATTTAATGTCCATTTCTCGCGTCCATATATTACCACAGGAAAAACACTTGTCCTGAAAAGTTGAATCTTCGTCGTCTTTTTGGTGTCAAATATAATCAAACCAATTCAATATTATCGAAATGCTATCCTATTGTACGGTGCGGTAATGTTTATATTTTAAAGAGTTATTCTGTATGATACAGCCATAATAACTCGTCTCCTGTGAGTCAGAAGATACAAATCTGTTAAACAATTCACGTTTATACGGTTGATGCTAACGGCAAGGAGTGCTAGATATTTCACACAATGTGCTCCAGTCATTTTTGACAATAGTGGTGACAGGCATCCTGACAGTAAGCTGGTTATTATAAAAGTGATCCAGTTATGATAAATGACACTTCAGAATATTTGTGTAGCATTTTTTGAAACATAAAATAGACTACGCCCCCATGAGAATGACACTGATGAACTTTTGTGAAGTAGTGGAAGCAAGACAAGACAAAGACATAGTCTGTCGGTGTTAGCTGATAATTGTAAGCGCTTGCCTCCGACCATGACGTGGTGTCATTAACCAGAGAGACTACGCCTCAACTCACAGTTATCGCCTTTCTTGTCTGAGTGGACATATCTGAAAGTGTTAAAGATAACTTAAGGTAGGAGAAACAAACCTCGCTTCAAGATTTGTCCTAAGTTTAAAATGTGTTTGTTTTTTTTTGTTTTGTTTTTTTGTTTTTTTTGCCGCTGGAATAACAGAGAATGACTTGATTGAATGCTTAAACGTGTAGGAATAAATGTTGCCCAGCTAGAGTAGTTGACACCTGGAGCAGATTTCACCTTGAACCTAATAAGGAAATTTTAACTTGTTAAAAATAAGATCAAATGACAGAAAGTGTCTTTTAACAAGATATGTGTAACACATACAGTGAAACATTCATAGGGAGCTTAAAGGGAGCATTTGATAGACAAGAAGATGACAAATATCGGACATGAATAATAATGAGGACATGGGATTAAGGATAAGTGCTAATAGCTGAAAATTAACAATTAGCAAATGTGGAGTACACAATTAACAGAGCAGATGACGGAAAAGAACTAAGTTTAAATATATCCAAAACAGAAACAATGGCAATAATCTAATGATAAACGCTGATTAAATGTAAGAGTATCATACAAGGATGATTATTAAAATAAACAACATAATTTGGACACACAGGGATCATTGTGCCTGATGTGATGAGAAGAAATAAAGAATGGAATCAATCAAAACCAAAGCACATAAGCTCCTCGAGGGATTCAGGTCTTAAATAATGTATATGTCCTTTTGTCTTGTACCATAAGTGAAAATATAGTTCATGTCATTCTGTCCTGTATCTTAAGTTAAAATGTAGTTCATTTCCTTCTGCACTGTACCATACATTAAAATAAATGTCATGTCGTTTGGTTTTGTGTCATACGTTGAAATAAACATCATGTCCTTCTGTTCAGTATCATACGTTAAAATGTACGTCATGTCCTTCTGCCCTGTCCCATACGTTAAAATAAACGTCGTGTCCTTCTGTTCTGTATCATACGTTAAAATATACGTCATGGCCTTCTGTTGTGTACAATAGGTTTAATATACGTCATTTCCTTCTGTTCTGCACCGTGCGTTAAAATATACGTCATGTCCTTCTGTCTTGTATCATACGTTAAAATATACGTCATGTCCTTCTGTTCCCGTACTATACGCTGCTGCTCTCTTCGCATATTTGACTCTTTTGACAGAGACGATTCTTCAGTTTCAACCCAACTTCAATATACGAGATGTTTTGAAAAAGTATCCAACCTTAGGACCGGAAAAACACAATTACTCCAGGATGTTTGAATCCTTAATCCCCACCAAAGTACTCTCAATGGGACTTCATACACATCTCCCAGCGGTCCCGCCATTGTTAGAAGTATTTCAGGATGGCCTCATTCGGAATGGAGTACATCTGGGTCGTCGCCTTCCGTATAATATCTTCTCGTGACTCGGGTCCCTTACAGCGAAATTTTTTGCTTGGAGAGCAGCCGAAAATGGCAAGGAGCCACGTGGGAAGAATTTGGAGCCTGGCAAATCAAAGGAATGTTGTGTTTGACCAATAAAGTTCGAATTAGATTCGAATAATAGACGATGAGTATACACTCATCGTTCTTTTATATGTGTTCACTAGTACCCTCGCTCGTCTATATCCCTGTGGATTCCAGTCAAGGGAATGCCTTGTTAAACGTTCATGCTTCTTTCTGATGTGTGCTATCCATTCTTTTACATGTTTCACTGGTCTCCTCGCTCGCCTATTTTCCCGTTGATTCCAGTTCAGGGCATGCCTTGTTATACGTTCATGCTTCTTTATGAGGGTGTATGATCCATTCTCCTCATTCTCCCGCTGTATTGTTGTTATCTTTTTGACACAGATCTGTACTTGCAATTACCTGGGGTCATATAATGGGAAATATGCTTCAAATACATCTGTTGGTGAAGTATGTAGTCTGAATGTGAAACTCGGTCAATATCGGTGGTGAGCGGATCACGTTCCGGTAGGCCCTCAACAAGCCGAAACGATGAAATCATTGACCAAATACGGACCTTGGTCTTACAGAACCGCTGTGACACAAGAAGTCTCACAGGACATGCTGGATTGCGCAAACGGCGACCCCGACTTACTGAACACTGGGGTCATTGACGATGAGTCGTGAATGTATCGGTATTTTCGAGGCCGAAAAAAGCTAGGAAGGTACAATGTCAAAGACACATTGATCGCTTTCTTTTACTGTTGTTGGGTTGTGCGTCCCGAATGCGCACCACAAGGTAAAAAAATTCGCGATGCAAACTACCGGACTTGTGGACAACGGGAACTTGGCAGTTCCATCATGACAACTCACCCGTCTATTTTTCGAATCTAATTCGAACTTTATTGGTCAAACAATGCAAGCTGGAAAATCAAGGGAGTTATTTAAAAGTATGTTTAGAAGAAACAGATAAGCAAATGAAAAAATAAGGTATAAACTATTCGCAGAAACACAAAATATCAACAAAAAAAACATCAACAACAAAGTTGATTGTTAAATTATACGGAAACAGTTTTATTTTCTCTTTTTTTTATTTTTTTTATTTAATCCTCGACAGTTTTTGCCAGTATTAGTAAGTCTCAGGTGTGCTTCAACGTACGTGCTTGCTGAGCGAAATACCTGAATGAAATTGTTGGTGATTGTTATACCGGGCGAGCGGCTTTGACGGACTTAAAAGCGTGTCTTTGTAATACTTCACAAGCCGATATGCCGTGAAGTTGCCCACAGAAGCGATGCAGGTGGTAAAATTAATCTTGTTGCCGTCATTTCAGATAAAATGCTAATTCATTGTGGTCTGATTTTGGCTATATGTTAAATCAGTGTTACTCAAAATGCGATGCGTGGTCTGTGAGATGGCTTTAGGTCCTGTGATGAATGCCTTTCTTTAACAAAAAAGACAGCTAAACATGTTCAATAAACAACAAGAGTCCTATAAGAATGTAGAGGAAATAAATATGAAAGTTGTTGTGAGAGGAATTCCAGGCTGCTAATAAACGGATTCTTAGTTCTTCTTAGTTCTTAAGTCGACCTGTACTTCTACAGGGGCGAATACCACTGTGCAAGTCCCAGCACTTATATGATCGGAAGGAGGATTTCCTGCTTAGTGGACTAGGCTCGAGCAGCTTATTACTTCTCTGCGCTGGGACATGTGCTGCAGAGAGTGGTTAACCGATATGTGAATCCATCTTACTAGACTAAAACACTAAAACAAAGTACACCCGCAGCCTGTTAGGTGCCATCAATGCTGCTCTAAACACATCACATAACCATGGCTGGTGTTATGCCATGTGACACAGTTAGTCGTCTCTTACGACATGCTCTCTGTGGGACAGTGTGCTATTCTTGTCCTTGTCATACACAAAGACCCCGGCGAACCACTCGGGGTACGGATTAGTTATATAAACGTTGGTATTTTCTTGTCCTGTCGTTCAGCCTTTACCAGTACTACAACTATTGCTACTAGCTGTTTTGAATCATGTTATATGTATTACTTTTTCCCTTTTACTTTTACCGATACAAACACTAGTACAATGATTACTTGATATACTACTACTATTAATAATGTTATTTCCATTGCTTACATTAGAACTACTTATGATTATTCAGGGGATGTTTCATATACTTCTACTACTACTACTACTACTACTATTACTACTAGTACTACTATTACGTCTACTACTACTCCTACTGCTACTACTACGGATTATACTGCTACTAATACTACGAATGATGGTAATACAGTGACTACTCAATCTACTACTACTACTACTACTCATACTGCTACTACTACTACAACTACTATCGCTACTACTACTACAACGAGGATCGCTACTACTACTCTTACTACTACTCTTACTACTGTTACTACAACTGATACTAATACTAATGATGATGATGATACAGTGACCACTCAATCTAATTCTACTGCTACAACAACAACAACTACTATACTATTACTGCTACTACTACTATAGCTACAACTACTACTAATACTACTGATGATACTGCTACAATTGCTACTGATGATGATAATACTGTCACAACTCAATCTACTAATACTGCTACTAATACAACAACTATATAACAACTACTACTACTCCAACTGCTATAATTACTACTACATCTACTGCTAATACTACTATTACTACTACTGCAACTCATACTGCTACTATATCTACTACTACTACTACTACTGCTACTACTAATACTATTATTACTACTACTACTACTGCTACTACTACTACTACTATTACTACTGCTACTGATAATATTGTTTCTACTGATCCAATTGGTACTTCTACTCCAATATTACAACTATATCTACTATTATTCTCATATACTATCACCGTGACTACCGCCGCCACCACTACTAGTACCATTACCACCACCACCATACCACCACTCCCACCACCATCACCACTACTACTACAGACTACTGCTAACTACTATTCTGCTAATGCTGATGTTACCACTTATTCTGGTATCAATGCACGTGGGACCAGAGTGCCTCATCCCGAGGTACTTCCAGGCGTCTTGACTTATATCTTGCCACTGGTCCAAGGTAGCTCCAGAATAGAGCGTGAGGATGAAGACAAAAGCATTTGTTTCCCTCTTTGTAATACAAATACAGCGCAAGTTACATCATCAAGACAATACTGCGTGATCTTCAGCAACCATTCATACCATCAACACACATAAGATCGATATATCAATTGCATAATTGAGTGTTAATATGATAGATTTTAGAATAATCAAGCATTCTCACTCATGAATAACGTTACTGAGCACGACCAGATCTATGACACTCACGCCAGATCAACAAATCGTGAAAACTTGAAAATACAACTACAGCAAATCCAGAAACATGTCTACTATCCACGATAGCCCAGTTGGTAGTAGCACATTTAGAAATCCTTAAGTCACTTGTTAAATTTATGGTTCGCCAGAGTTGTTTTTTTTTCCAGCTGTGTGAGATAAACAGCGTTATATGTTTTTACAATTTATTGTGATTAACATCATAAAAACATATGTCATTTGTGACGGGTTATTGCTAATGTCATCATAATTCTCGTGGACAATGCATCAAGCGACGAATATATACATATGTTATAATTAAAACAAATAAATTATCGTCCTTTCATGAGAATGAAACTAGTACAGCTAACGCTGTTCACTTAGTACAAATTAAGATCTGGTTACCAGTCACACGAAAGACTACGAGGCAGAGACACATCACATAACATAAAGACTACAATAACAAGATTCATAACAGCCAACGCAATACATTTAGTACAATAGAGGTACATTAAGCTTTCTACGAGGTTATGTAGTAACACAGAATAAAACAGTAGTATGTATAGTAGTGGGGGCCGTGTAGCGAAGTGGTTAGCGAGCTGGCTTCGCATCTGAGTGGTCCTGGGTGCATTCCCTAGTAGAGGCCGAAATGATTTTTCAAACCACAACGACGCCCGGGTCGACCCAGTCTTAAATGGGTGCCGGTTTAGTCCGGGAAGTAAAAGCAGCGAGGGAGATGAGATGGCTACCGCCCTCATATAGCCCAGCCTTTGAAATGTGAGATCGCTAACACCTCACATCCCTACGGCAGTAGTGCTATGCGTTGCTTTACTTTACTTTACGTTTTATATGTAGTAGTTATTGTGTAATAGTGAGCGAGACGCAGATGAAACCAAACATACTCGGTCCATCTTCATCAGCACGCTCGGTATGTGAGGAAAGAAACAGCAACCCTCCACTAAGCCTTCGTTTTTTCAGGGACCACAAAAGAGTATACCTACTCACTGTGGACATTCACAACATCAGTAATAAAAGTAGTAGTAGTTATAGTTAAGGTAATAGTAGTATTATTAGCAGCAGTAGTAGTAGTGGTATTAGCAGCAGCAGCAGAAGTAGTAGCAGAAGTAGTAGTAGTAGTAGTAGTAGTAGTAGTAGTAGCAGAAGTAGTAGTAGTAGTAGTAGTAGTAGTAGTAGTAGCAGCAGAAGTAGTAGTAGTAGTAGTAGTAGTAGTCGTAGTAGTAGTAGTAGTAGTAGTAGTAGTAGTAGTAGTAGTAGCAGCGACAGTTGTTGTTGTTGTTGAGGTTCTAGGAGCTCCAGTGATGGCGGTAGCAACAGTTGTTGCAGAAGCAGCTGCAGTAGCAAAAGTAGGGAGTAGTTTTAGTGATTGTAGAAGTGGCAATTCGTGTTCAAATGAATAAATCGAGAGACGTCAATATGATAACAACGGCATGGCGTGTATGAACCAGCCTGGAGACCTGGCCAAGCCAAAAGAACAGGTTGGATGAATCGAACTAAATCTGCAGGGAGTAAAAGAATTCGAACATCTGACCACAACCAGACGATGAGAGCAAACGACTGGAGAACAGACTAATCCCACATGCCATAGCTGAGTGACACAGGATTAGTGAGGGATTTCTTGGGAAGCGAATGCATGGTATGTCGGCAGGAATGACTTGTTGAAAGAACCAAATAGCAACAATTCAAGCAAAGGGCTGTTGAGGTGGTTAGGGCGACAAATGTGGTTGTGTGATTCCTAGGGGGTTTGTGGTTGATGTGATTCTGTGATGGTTATGGTTGCAGCTCCAGTAGCGTAAACAAATTGGAAATAATAAGCAATCTGTACCCTTTTTCAGCGTTATAAACTTTAGGTTGGGTTCGATTCCTTATCGTGCAGAAGATGCAGCACAGTGCACGAGTTGACTATAGCCAGGGACTCGTGGCTGGCTTCCTGCACCAGGGTCAGCGAACCAAAGCTAACCAAAACCTGATTCCGCCTCCAAGCAGCGACCTTCAATCAATCAAGGCCCCTCGCTCTTCTCGGTGCATGGGCGATTGACAACATCTCGCCAGCTTACACGGTCCTGGACTGCTTTTAGCCTTCCGAAGCGTATGTCCTTTCCAGCCCCATTTTCTTCGCTTAACGTGTTGTTCCAATGGCTGTTGTTGGCTCATTTCCCAAGTCTTCATTCCTCACCATGTCCTGCCACTTTATGAACACAAGCCTTCATTCCTCACCATGTCCTGCCACTTTATGTCCTTTATCCTTCGTATGCATCTGTTAACGAAAGACTGGAGTCTTTGTTGTATGACCTTGGTCGTTCTCCATGTCTCCACTCCATACAGTAACACTGACTTGACACTTGCGTTGAATATTCTAATTTTGGTGTGAATCTTGATATCTCCGGATCTTCATATTTATCAGGAATGCCCCTCGTGCCTTTCCAATTCTGATTCTTACATCCGTATCTGTACCTTCTAATGTGTCTATTTGGCTGCCTAAATAGGTAAAAGTATTCACTTCCTCCAACTGCTCTGCCTCTAGCATGATTGGTTCTTTGCTGTTAGTGTTTAACTTAAGCAGCTTGGTTTTCTTCAGTCCCAGTTTGACCGATTGTTCTTTCACCCTATCAAGTTTTTCCTGCATTTGACTATGACTTTGTGACAAAAGTATAAGATCATCTGCGTAATCCAGGTCCTCCAATTGTGACAATTAGTGTCCACTGAAAACCCTTCTTTTTTTTTTTTATTCTTCGATTGATGTCTTCATTATTCAATCTATAGCCAACAAGAACAGGAAAGGTGAGAGCAGGCATCCCTGTCTCACCGCTGTTTGCACCCCGAAGCTGTCAGTCAGTACTCCTTCATGTACCACTCTACTAACTGTGTCTTTGTATATATTCTGGATGAGGGTTGTGTACTTCTCTGGTATCCCATAGTATCTCAACAGTTGCCATAGAGTACTTCGAAGCGTTTGACAGTGTGGATCGAATCAGCAACCTTGACTAATAGAACTAGATTCGCGATGGAAAGGCAAATCGATAACCAAATAAAGCTAGCTCAAACCGGATATTTCAGGCCGAACGCCCACATAACGCAGCCTCGCTGTAAACTACAACACAACGTCACAACGTCCTTTTCATGACGAACAGCAAAGAAGAAGAATCCTTATGAATTCCTGCCTTTAACTTCTTCATTTGCACTGATTGATTGATTGATTGATTGATTGATTGATTGATTGACTGATTTATGGGTAAATAGCACAGTGCATCAACCTCAGCCCGATTTTTGTGAATTAGATAACTTCTCGTAGGTTCGAACTTGCTAGTTCGTAAATCCGAACACGAGCGAGTTTGGTTTGTGAGCCACCAAATACTAGGCTAAGCCAACCATTCTTCCTCCCCCCTCCACCTTCCCCGGCACCCGCCCCCCCCCTCCTACTGCGGGATCATTTTGTGATAGTACCTTTCATTCCCCTCCAGCATTCAGAACCATACGAATTCCCGTCATTCCGTAGCCTTACCCGGTAATTGTTTCACCTAAAAGAAAGGTGCAAAGTCAAAGTTTTTCACCACAACAGGCTCTGACGTCATAGGCGAGGAGTTAGAAACTTCATCATAGAATGTTTCACCTTTACGTGAGATAATGTGGCAGTTGCCATTCTTCTGCTTCATCTTTCTTACCTGCAAATCATGTCCCAACATACAGATGCATAGACCGGAACTGGCAGCAGCTTGGAAGCGAATCGTGTAGCTCTGTGGTAAGAACAAGCAAACGGATATGCGATTTGCAGATAAGGATACAAAAGAGCAGAAGCACTAACATATTCCAATGTCTGGCGAGCAGACTTGATTACTAGTTTGGTGGCTTTACTTGTAATACAGTTCGTTTCTGAACTAAGTGTATTTTAGTCCTACAGAAGAGAGAACTGTTCAGACCTGTGTCTTTTAGGACCCACGCAAGAGAGTCCTTTTCTGAGCAAAGCATCTTTTAGCACTAAACAAGAAAACCCATTTCTGCGCGAAGTGTCTTTTAGCCCTACACAAGAGAACCTTTTTCTGAACGAATTGTCTTTTAGCCTAATATAAGAGAGCCCTTTTTCAGCCGTGTCTCTAATGTCTACACAAGAGAGTCCTTTTCTGAGCAAAGCATCTTTTAGCACTAAACAAGAAAACCCATTTCTGCGCGAAGTGTCTTTTAGCCCTACACAAGAGAACCTTTTTCTGAACGAATTGTCTTTTAGCCTAATATAAGAAAGCCCTTTTTCAGCCGTGTCTCTAATGTCTACACAAGAGAGTCCTTTTCTGGGTGAAGTATCTTTTAGCCCTTCACAAGAGATTCCGTTTTTGAGCGAAGTGTCATTTGTCTACACAAAAGAGTCCTTTTCTAAGCGAAGTGTCTTTTTTAGCTGAACCCAAGAGTTTAGACTTACATCTCATTATTCTGTGATGGTTTGTACGCCCTGATTTAACCAGAAAGATTGTGCATGAAATGAGTGCACCTTTACCAAACTAGGTTAGCATCCTAACGAAGAACAAAGAGCAGATATGATTCTTGTTGAAACTTTGCAATGACAAATTGAGCATCTTTTGTTACATTTCCCACAAAACAAAACGCATTGATTAGTGTTCACATTTTACATTATTTTTCAGCTCAGATTAACTTTTCTTTTGGTTTCTTCACATTTGTTCTGAATTTCCAGTCACCATTGGTGGCGAAATAATTAAATCTTAAACGCAGTTTGATTGAATTATTTAAAAAAAACTAAAGTGAACTTTTCCAAATGAATCATTTAAAATGAGAAACACAAGCTTCAGACTTTCAAACTAATGAGATCTTATCTGCGTCTGGTGTGTTGTCTTAAAGGACCTGAACACGGTGTTTGTTAGATCATTGTAATATTTCTGTACAGAAAATTCAAAACAATTGTTTTGCGTCCAATTTGCAATCTTATAAAATGATTTAGTCATTGCAACGAAACAATTACAAATATATTTGAGTGATGACGTCATATTTGTATGCGCCTATTACATTTACACCAGCAGTAACATGTTATTAATTGCAGAGGTCAATAAACAACGTTAATATATTTTTGAAATATTTTTCAAGTCAATTTAGAAGCCATTTAATGTCATTTTTCTTATAGAAGTGTCAGGATCTTTTTTCACAGAATGTTCCCTGAAAAAAGTGTTTAAAAAACACTTCATTGTTGTCTACCACAAGCAAATATTGCGATATCATCAAAATTTGTGTTGCGAGATGTGATCTCATATGACTGTAAAGACCAATCCTGGAACAGCAGACTTTGCCGCACCCGGGGCACACATTTGAGCAGTTATCTGTGGAGTCGTGCGTTCTCTTCTGTCGGGCGGCACGCTTTCTCTAAGCCACTGCAATGTATTTTGGCTTTGCTATCTTCGGTGATGTTAGCGGGCCAGGTGGAACGACTCTGTGCAAGCGAATTCAAGGGGGTGATTCAATGTTTATGGTTTTTTCTGTCTCCTTGTTTAGCGTCTGCCGGTACTGTATAAAAGATTATTGGAGATGTGCTCATTCTATATTCCAGCAGCATCTCCGTTCTATTTTGTCTAAGCTTCCTGCAGCAACATATGGATGATCAATTTGTTAGAATTTCAAAGAATTTCAGTAATGAAATTTGAGTAATGTCCAGGTATCAGAGCCGTAAAGCAGGACTGTGACCAAGTATAACTGGTAGATGCGGATTTTTATTTCAATAGAGATCTTGTCGTTTCTTAACACACGTTGGAGGTCGTGCATAGCAGACGCAGCTAGTTCGATTCTCCTTGACATATCGCGACTTCTGCGCCCATCCGATGATATCCTGCTACTGAGATAGATAATTTCGTTGGTACTCTCCGCAGTGTGACCTTGAGTTTCAATACCCTGGGGTGCTTTGTCGGAAATGAGGTTCAGGACTTTGGTCGTTTCTACACAGACAGCTCAAACGAAAAACAATCTCGCGGTCTGGCGTGTCTGCTTTACTTATTTATAAATATGGTCAAAGACAAAAACAGAAAGGAAACGTGTCACAACCTAGCGGCCTTCTACTGAGACAACGAATATCAGATAACAAAACATCAAGGAAAAATGTATTCGTTAAATATAGATATGATCACATGAATGAGAATGAAAACCTACTTAGCTGGATACCATATGTCAATCCCCTTTAGCATACTCGCGAGTGGATTCATCAGTTATTAGATCACTGACTTGGCCAGGAACCTGTACGAAGTGAGAAATGTAAGAGAAGGTCGGCTCAATTGAAACCAACTAAACAGGGAATGGCCAGGTGATGATGCGTGTCCACATAATGCACCTAACTGAAATAAAGAAGAGTGGAAGAAGGTAAAAGAAGATGTAGACTAGTGAAGGTGTGGAAATGTTGATATCATGCAGCTGAAGGCAGTCCATACGGAAGATCAGTATATTTTCTGTCGAATCTATGGCGATCATAAGAGAAACCAGAGACAACAGCTGTAACACTAACATCAACCTTTCTGTTGTGTCCAGGACAATTGCAGCAGTTCGTGATTTTGGAGCTGTGATGGTTATAAATGCAAATGAACACAGTGCTCCGACAGACTCGCTCGAACACCTGTCCCAGTGCTTCAAAAAAAAAGCATAGTCTAGTGGATACCAGCCCACTGCGACATTCCAGACAACGAGGAGGCGGACAAACTCATAGAAATCACAGACAACGAGACTAAAGTATTCATCAGGGGAACGTACAGTGCAAAATGGAAAATAAAGACCACCCTGGCTACATATAAACGATGTCTACCATCAACTCTCCAGGCAGGACCAGGGGATAATACTCCGGCTTCGCACAGGTCACCACAGACTGAGATGTCATATGTACAACAAGTTCAAGATTGGGACTACGGACCTTTGTGCCTGCGGTACAGCCCCCTCCCCCCTCCCCCCAATGAAGGCAGAACATATTTTGCAGTCCTGTCCAAAGTGTACCAACAAACAAAGTAGCATTTGGCAACAGCCAGTGTCCTTCCACGAGAAGCTGTACGGGAGAGCCTTGAGTCGACTGCTGCCTTCGTTAGAGTAATTGAAGTCGAGGTCTGAAGACGATCGAGGAAGAAGAAGAAGAAGAATAGATAATACCGGCATTCCATGAGCTGCGGCTGTCAGCTACCCATAGCTGACTGCTAGCGTCAGGGCCAGCGAACCATAGCTGACTGCTAGCTTCGGGCCAGCGAACCAGAGCTACCAAGACCCTTTTACATCTCCACGCAGTGATCCTGGATAACAGGCTGCAACAGAACAGACCGGTTAGGAAGAAGGGATCGAAGAGAGAAAGCTAATCCTACTCAAAATATGCCTTCTGAAGTCGGATGTGTCGGACCAAAAGGTAGAAATATCTCAGTCAACCTGTAAATTACGACACTACGCATTCCGTTCTCTGGACTACATTCTGCTACCTAAGCCCTTTTCATGTCTTAGTAGTAGGAGATTGAGAACGAACCAAGCTAAGCCAATAGATAATACCAACATTCAATTAACAGACCAACATACCACTCAGACTCTGTGTAGAAGAATTCTCTGGTTCAAAAAATAAGGAATTATGTTGCTGCATAAAATAGTATAACAACTCACTCCTGAAACTGAGGAATCAATTTTATGTCGTCTGTTATGGTCTCCAAAATAAAATGGGAAAAAATTACAAGGTTTCTATCATACAACTTTGATCAACAACACAAATTCTATCGAGCTGTATTCGAGATAACGGCTTAAGGATCTGGGGTATTTTCCACTACAAAAATTATGGGTATTTAAACAAGTTTATGCTGATGTATTCGGTACTGTGACCAACGTACAAAACAAATGGCAAGAATTACAAGAACTAAGCTTGTAATTTGATTATTATTAAGCCTGTCTCGAAAAGGCTAGGTCATGCATGTTGCATTAATCGTATTAAACAACTGTTGTGGTATATTCATCTGAAAGAAAAACGTTATATACCATCATAATGTATCCGGCATCAACCTACGTTGCTTTTGTTGACGTGGTGCAATATTTGTATATGTATGCATATATACGAGGTGTATTCAAATGAAACCGAACCAAACTGCAACAAGTAAACATACATACGATGCGAAGGATGATGTCACTTCTGGTGTAAACAGCACATACCAATCGTCAAGTTTGCAAAATTTCATTATCCTGTGACTCATAGTTTCCTTAGCAGACCTTTGAAAACATAGCGGGTGTGATACGGAATTCGTCCAGAGTTGATCAGCTAACGATGATATTGGCTTCTAACAGCTGAAGGATGTCGCCCAATTGACATTCATCGCAGAATGCAGGCAGTGTATGGTGACAAAAGTGTGTCGGAGACAACATTGAAGAATTGGACAACGATGTTTAAAGAAGGACGTGAGTTAACGAAAGACCTTCCGAGACCAGGGCAGGCGCATATTGTTGCGTTAACTCACCTTTTTCTTTAAACATCGTTATCTCATAATAAATTGGAAAATAGATTTATAGTAAAGACATACACTCTAAACTTCGAAATATATAGATACACCGAGAAAACAGGGGTATAGATTGAATAGATACACGCACTCTCAGAAAATAGACACACACCCTCATAAAATAGATATATAGGCACTCTCAGAAACTTTAGACATATAGACGTATATATAGATCGATGGCGATTATAAGAGAAACAAGACACCATCATCTTTCTGCGGTGTCCAGGGTCATTGCAGTAGTTGGTGATTTGGGAACTGCGGTGCTTATAAAGGCAACTGATGTGTCACCGGAAGCTTTGACACAGTTCCAAATCTGTTACCCCGACGTATCATACCACACTGACGGCAAATAATAGAATAAATGAAGTTGTGAGTCTTGCAAGGGAAACATTCTGTGAACTCGAACTCACCTTTGGGAAAGGCGCTCAGATAGTAAAGAAATAGAGAAAGAAAATTGAGATGCAGATATAAAATGTAATTTTCACCTACTGAGATGTAAGTGGTCAAGCTATTAGAATATCGAGCTCGTGATCAGGACACATAGGTTCAAATATCTTAAAAGTTCAGTTTATTGTATCAATTTAAAAGGAAATAAACGCATAGCCTACACTACTGCCCGGCGTCTGTTTCCACCAGCCTTATATATCTTCTCGGCAGATAGACATTACACAAGGAAACGATAAGTTTTTAAAAATAGTTTTATTTTTAGAAAACTATTACCGATGTGGTTAAGGAAACAGCCTAATAACAAATGACTTCAGATATCATTTCAAGATGCCAATTAAGCAGCACTTATTTGATTTCAGAAATGAAACAGGGTAAACAAAAGTGAAGTTCAAGAAAATTGTGCAGAAATAATGATTCAGTGATCATCAGCATTTTTTAACGGTATAAGAACTACATCAATTTACACAATTGTATACATTTAGTATTCAAAAGATTGCTGATGTTCTCATAATGTTGAGTCTCTGGCTACGTGTGTGCCTTCTTGAACCTCTAAGATCTTCATAGTTTGGTCATCCTGGATTGGGAATCATTCTATAAGTAGAAATCTGCTGTTACAGGAAAAGTGAAATGTACTTTAGAGGTCCATACAACATAACTAGATGTGGATATTAGAAAATGCAACTGGTGTTGCTTCTACAAGTTACAACCGGGGAGGAGTTGCCGGACTCTAGCCTCAAGCAACCCGTGTTTCTTCTAACCTAGTGATCGGGGTGAGGACGGGTAGTGCGATTGGTCATCACACACACAGAAAATACAACAATTAGGTCGATGAAATGTAATGGCATCAAACTATGTGAGAGTTAGTTTAAACTTACAGTAGATGTACATCCAAATTGTTGAACTGTTTCTTGGTAATAGCTCCAAAATGGGCCATTTTCTTCGTATATATTGTAAGCTTAGTGGCACTGCGTGATCTCGAGGTAAGGCATCGGTCTTGGGTGCTGGAGGTCGCGGGTTCAAATCACGTTGGAGACCGACATTTCTTCACGTGGACCTTCAGGTATTTCCCCAGATCTCTGGGTTGTAGAGATCGATCGCCCGTGTGCAGTGTCGCGCACGTTAGAAATCCCTATGCAATTGGAAATCGAAAAGAGTATGCTTAACGACCGCTGACCGGACAAAATTTATAATTGTTACAAATGTACGCAATCTATTACAGGATACTCGCCGGTGCTACGGAGTTCGTGCATTGTGCTGAGATTCTTCAAAAATATGGAGACAAACAGAGCACTTATAGGTTAAACCGCGTGCAATGACGTTGATTTTTCGACTAAAATAAACTAAACTTTAGAAAGTAATTTCCAGGGAGGAACATGGAGTTAGTTTATGAATGTGGTACTGTTGATGCATCTAGCTGAGCTGGGGTTGTTGCCAAGCTCTGTTTGTACTGTTTGCACGTGAGATTTGTGTGCATGTGTGTAATTATGTAGCCCCACTGCTATTGTGACTTTATTTTTAAAAGGCTATGCCGTCTTCTGGCTAGAATCAATATATTGTTATTGAGTTTGTAAGGGTAGTGTGCGTCCGGTAGAAATCCGAGTTCAGTGTCTCAAACCATACAAACCATAAACAAAAACAAGTTGTGTGTCATTTATTTGTCCAGTTTGTATTTATGTTTTTGTGAGGGTGTGTGTCGATCGAAGATTTAAACACATAGACACATTAAGGATGGCAGATTGTTTATATAACGTACATAAATGATTGTCTTCAATGTGTGAGGGAATTATTTAGAAACATCTTCTCCTATATTGGAAGATGTGTGAAACTAAGTGTTGATAATAATTTTCCCGTGGGTGTAGATAAAGAAGAAGAAGAAGAAGAAGAGGAAGAAGAAGAAGAAGAAGAAGAAGAAGAAGAAGAAGAAGGAGAAGAAGAAGTAGAAGAAGAAGAATAAGAAGAAGTAGAAGGAGAAGAAGGAGAAGAAGAAGAAGAAGAAGAAGAAGAAGAAGAAGAAGAAGAAGAAGAAGAAGAAGAAATAAAGATAAAAATGTAAAAAGTGAAAAAGAATAAACCCTTGCCAACACCACAAAAAAAACAAGATGAGATACAGTAAAATTACATTCAATAATAATTCAAATAAGAACATTTCTACAGTGTGACAAATTATCAACATTGATAGATGGAAGCGAATCATGGACATTTCTCAGAAAGCGAATAAAACAGCAAAAATAGACTTTGAAAAAAAACTTGTTCAGAGGATCAAGACTGACAGTAAAAGCTTCTTCTCTTATGTTAGAAATAAACAAAGAACGAAAGACAAAGTAGGCCCTCTCATAGACAGTACAGGGAAAATAATAAGTGAGAATAGGGAGGCTGCTAATCTACTCAATCAGTACTTTGGCACAGTCTTCACAAAAGAGGACTGCTCCAAGATCCCAGAGCCTATAGATATTTTTCAAAGAGACATGGATACAGCGAGATTAAGATCAATCTGTATTGCAGAGGAAATGGTTTTTTAAAAATTGGAGGGGTTGAAAGTGAATAAATGTCCAGGTCAAGATGGTATTCATCCAAAATTGCTGTATGAAATTAGAGACCAACTAGCAAAACCATTGGCTATATTGTGTTCTCAATCACTGACAAAAGGGATTGTTCCACGGGATTGGAAAGATGCAGGAGTGATTCCCTTATTCAAAAAAGGCAAAAAATCAGATCCAGCAAATTATAGACCGGTGAGTTAAACGAGCATAGTCTGCAAATTGTTAGAGTCAATAATCAAAGAAAACATTGTAATGCATTTAGACAAATTTAATCTAATTAGAAATAGTCAGCATGGGTTTACTAGAGGGAGATCATGCTTAACAAATCTATTAGAATTCATGGAGGAGGTTACTAAAATCATAGATAAAGGGGAGCCAGTGGATGTTATTTATCTAGACTTTGCAAAGGCCTATGATAGAGTACCTCATCAAAGATTATTTCGAAAGTTAAAATCACATGGAATAGGTGGGGAAGTTGCCAAATGGATTGAAAATTGGTTAACGGGAAAAAGGCAGAGGGTGGGCATAAATGAGGAGTACTCTGAGTGGTGTGAAGTGAAAAGTGGTGTGCCACAGGGCTCGGTTTTGGGACCAATTTTGTTCTTGATATATAAAAATGATTTGGACATTGATATGAGATCCATGATTGCAAAATTTGCGGATGACACAAAACTATACAGTAGTGTCTCATCTAAAACGGAAGTGGATATATTGATGTCGGATTTAGATAAAATTCGAGAATGGTCTGGAAGCTGGCAATTGGAGTTTCATCATCATGTAGCATGTCCTTTGTAGAACGTCGCTCCCATCCCAGTCTGTCTGAAAGAAACTCGTTCCCTTGCCAAAACACCAGCTTCCGCCACTGTCATACTCAGGCATTTCTGGATATCTTGATGCCATCGTCTTCTTGGTCTACCCCTTCCTCTTTTACCTGGCACCATACCTTCCATCACCGTCCTCTCAAGACCGTTGTGTCTCTTGATGTGGCCAAAGTATTTGCATTTTCTAGCCAAAATGGAATTGATAAACCAGTTCTCCTCTATGCTCAACTCTTGCCGAATGTCTACATTTGTTCTTTTCTCTGTCCAGGGTATTCTGAGGATCTTTCTGTAACATTTTGACTCGAAGGATTCGATTCTTTGTTTAGACGTTTTGGTAATCGTCCATGCTTCACAGCCATAATTGCCACAGGAAAAACACAGGCTCTCAAGACTTTTACTTTTATCGTTTTGTTGGTGCCCTGCCATAATTTCTTCAGGCTGTTCAGTCTCTGCATTGCCATAGCTAGTCTTCTTCTGATTTCTTTCGAGCAGTCACCATTTTTGTCGATTCTGGAGCCCAGGTATTCAAAATGTGTAACCTGATCTATTTCCTCACCACCCACTGTAAATGTATGCTGACATTGTGTTTTATCGGTGGTCATTATCTGTGTTTTGTTTATGTTTATGAACAGATTTTGATCTTTACTATGTCCATTAACGGCTGAAAGTAGCTGCTCTAGCCCTTCCGCACTTCTTGATAGTATCACTGTGTCATCTGCATATCGTAACTCTGGAATCTCGTACCCCCCAATCGTAAATGGGTCGAAACTTTCAATGTTCTCATCTTCTCGCACATTTCTCATTATACATTCCGCATATATGTTGTACAGATAAGGTGAGAGTATACATCCCTGTCGGACTCCCTTTTGTACTGCAAACCAATCTGATGTTTGCCCAGATACTCGGACAGCGGCTTGTTGATCTTGGTATAATGTTTCAATGAGATGGACTATATGCAAAGGAAACCCCATTTCCTTCATGATTCTCCACAGATTTTGATGTTTTACCGTGTCGAAGGCCTTAGTGTAATCAATTAAACATGTGTACAGGTCTACATTAAACTCTCTACATTTTTCATAGATATTTCTTAAATTGAATATGTGGTCCCGGGTCCCTCTGTCTTTCCTAAAACCTGCCTGGACTACGTGAATTTCAGATTCAAACCTTTTCTCTATCCTTCTTAATAGGATTCGCAGGAGTATCTTGCTAGCATGGCTGATCAGTGCGATAGTTCGGTAGTTCGTGCACAGCTTCAGGTTGCCTTTTTTGGGGAGGGGAATATAAATTGATTTCTTCCATGCTTCTGGCCACTCTGCACTGTGCCATATCTGTTTACACAGCTTGCGGTAGACTCGAGCACATGCCTCTCCTCCTGCTTGTATTAGCTCTGCTGGGATATCATCGCATCCTAGGGACTTTCCCTTTTTCAGGCTTTTAATTGCAGAGCGTACTTCTTCCAATGTTGGTTCAGGTTCTTTCTCATCCTTTGGTAGGACTGTAACTGAGCGCTTTGTGCTGTCTCCATACATGGTTTAATGTAGATAAATGTACAGTCATCCACATGGGTAGATCCAATATGGAACATAATTACAGAATGGGAGAAAACAATATTAGAAAGATAGATAAGGAAAGGGACCTAGGGGTTATAATAGATCATACAGGAAAGGTGAGTGAGCAAGTTAAGGTAGCAGTGAAAAAGGCAAATGCAATGTTAGGTATGATAAAAAGAAATATTAAACATAGGAGCAAGGAAGTGATCGTCAAACTGTATAAAGCTTTAGTTAGACCTAGATTGGAGTACTGTGTACAGGTGTGGAGTCCTTATCATAGAGGGGACATAAACATGCTAGAAAGAATACAAAAAAGAGCGACAAAGATGATAGTGGGATTCCAGAATTACAGTTATGAGGAACGACTCAGAAAAATATAAGATGATCAGGAGAATCGATAAATTAGACTATAACAAGTTTTTTAAAATACAGCCACCTACAATAACACGAGGGCATAGCTACAAGCTGACTAATGAGAGGTCCAGGTTAGATATTAGGAAATATTTTTTTAGTCAGAGAGTGGTGTTTGCTTGAAATGCATTGCCAGGGGAGGTAGTGGAGGCAGGGACAGTTAATGCATTTAAGAATAAACTGGATGCGCATAGCTTTTAGAGCAAGGTGATGTAAATGTAACTGGTTGTATACAGACTCTGCAGGGTCTTCTAAACCAGTATAAAAACAACGTTAAAACGTTAAAAAAAAAACGTTAACAATCAACAATATGAGATGTCGACTGAGACCAAACCTCAAAGAAAGTTTATCACATACTGGAAGTCAGTTTTAATGATGCACTTCATGGTAAATGGATATATCACAGTGGTGCAACATTGATAATTGTGAAGGGAAAGATATAAATCAAGAACAATGGCAGATACTGGAAGATTTAATAAACTTGTTATGAAAAGAAGAGAACATCATTCATGATGTTGTTTCGGTTCCAGCAGCATCAAGGCTCTCGTCCTTAGACCCAATGCCATGATATGACATCTGCACGTGTTTGTTAGTTGGTGTTTAGTGCCATACAAAGCGTTCAATTTATCTGGCCTCGGAGGAAGAAACATTTTTATAATATTGAGGGCCAAGAACTCAAACGAGATTATGATTAACGGTTCCGTATAGGTGTGTACACAGCTAGCACGCTGGAGTGTGTTGTGGTTAGGTTCTGTTCATGTGCTTGTTAAGTAAATGTGTTGGGTTCTCAGTCGAAAAATGGTGCTCTGATCCATCCTTGTGAGTTGATTGATACTGTCGTTTGGATTGGGGCTTGCCATATGTCTGTTTACCTCCTTTCCCGTGTTTCCCATGCCCCATCTGTTCAGCTAAGTTTCTTTATTGTGTGGCTGTTTGTAGAGCTATTTATGTGTGTGACTGGTCTTGTCCATACAGCAATTATTCTATATAGCCACTAATATGGATGTGAGACCTAGACCGTCTATAGTCGCCATGCCAGAAAATTAAACGACTTCCTGCGGAAACTGCTGAGGATTAGATGACCGGACGTGGTGCCAAATACAGATGTGTTAGCGCGATCGGGCATGTCCAGTATATACAGCATGATATGTGCAGCACAGCTGAGATGGGCTGGCCATGTGGTACGCATGTCGGATCAACGTCTACCAAAAGAGCTGCTCTATTGTGATCTCCAAAAGGGCAAGAGAGCAAGCGGTGGGCAGTGAAAAAGATACAAAGACACATTAAAGAGATCACTGATCCAGTGCGGTATTAATCACGATAACTGGGAAAGAGTCGCCACCAATCGCACAGACTGACGTAGCACTATTGCTGAGGGTGTTCATAGACGTTAGGCAACAAGAATAGATTAGTCCATCCAGAGACGATCGCTCCGCAAGTCAACTCACATCAACTCTTCTTCAACCCCGGTGAAAGGAGGTGTCTTATTTCCATGTGCAAAGTGCAACAGACAATTCAAGGCTCAGATTAGCTTATTTTGCCATCTTCGAACTCGTGCGAACAGTTTACAGTCAATGCTGACATGAGAACAGTTTACAGTGAAGGCTAACAAAGTGGTCCTCATCGATTACAATGGACGAACAATTATGGATAACGCATAACTATCAGCACGAGTCAATATCTTTTATGGTATCCGTTCTTTCATGTCTTGTTATTCTGTTGTTATTTAAAGATACGCTTTTCGTTGAGTTTAATCACTGTTGGTGATGTTTCATATGTAACAAGTTACAATGACTTTTCTTATACCCGTATGCCTACTGGAGATGATGAGCCTGGTACCTTTCTGCATTGCAATATAAAGCTGTTCATCAGGTTCACTACTATGGGGATCACTGTGACGATCCCCACATTGTTGATTAGACTTCGGTTATGCATCTAGTTCTAAAGAGCATAAGGATGTAATGATGTAGCATCTTGGTTAGTGTGTTTCACCTGGCACTGGTGTGTGTGTTAACGATCTTGTTCTTGTTATAAAAGTGTTATTTTTTTTTTATTTTTTTTTTTTATGCAGATAATCTTCTAAATCCTATAACATTCAGCTACTATATTGTATTCTGTATTACTCAAAATGATTCGTTGTAAAATATTGGACCCATTTTTCTGTGAAAATTGTGAGTTTTCGGAAAAAGTGATGCTGAAACATTATTGTAGATCGTTTCGAAGTGTCTGGTGACACAAATTAGTTGAGGGGCTTAATGATAGAAATGATTTTAAACTGAATGCAAATGGTCTGATGTTTAGAAATAAGATTTGCATACTTTAGTGGGATAATTCTGAATGACTAATGTTTACTCATGATTTACTCAAGATCATACAAATGAGAATAAGAGGTAAAATAGAGACGAGAGTTTAGGAAAAACAATTTTTTAGGAAGCAATTTTCTGTTTGTGACCTTTGAAAGAAAATATATAGAAACACATAATGACATTTATACTTGCTTAATAAACTACCAGGAGGCTTTTGACAGTCCAACGTGAAAAACTAATTTAAATATCTCCAAGAAATAGGTAGATGGTAAAGACATAATACTGCTCCGTAATCTGAACTGGGAACAAACTGCTTCAGTAAAATCAGGACAGTTATGCTCTCCAAGTTAAGATGGAAAAAGAGGAGCGAGACAGGGATGTTTGTTATCCTCTTGTCTTTTTAAAATCTACACAGAACAAATATTCAAACAGATCGAGGGGATGCCAGGGCTTGTCATTAGAGGAGTGGCAATGAACAATCTAAGATATGCGGATGATGCAGTTTTGGGGAAAAGTAAGAATGAGTTACATGAGCTTGTGACAATAATTTACACATTAAGTCAAGAGTTTGGATTAGACATAAACATAAAGAAAACAAAGACTACAATAATTGGAAAAAGTAACAAGAAACCATATATGCGGATAAAAATAAAAGATCAACTACTTGAACAGGTACAGAGTTCCTATCTGGGTCATATAATAACGGAAGAAGGCAGCTGTGAAAAAGAAATCAGAAAGAGAATAGGGATGGCCAAGATGGTATTCAACAATATGCGACACATACTGACATCCAAACAGATAAATCTGATTTTGAAAATGAGAATTGTCAGGTGTTATGTATTCTCGGCAAGAGATAGAGTACACTGAAGATCCATTGCAGCCGACCTTCGATTCGGAGATGGTACCTGAACTGAATTGAACACATGATTTTAGGCAAATCCAAAATGCATTAAAAGAAGTCGTGTGTCGAAATCAAAATGTCTGATCATTATAACTGATTTTAGATTAGGTCGAAAAGTTTATATATTATAAATGATTTTAATTTAAGACAAAATGCTTATTGGCTATAAACTATTTAGGTTCAGTCAAAATCCCTCATGATTGCAAATGATTTTAGGTTAAGTTAAAAAGTCACATCGTTGCAAATTATTTTAGATGCAGTCAAAATGTTTCAGGTTTACAAATGAATTTAGCTAAAATTTCATGATTGCAATTGATTTTTGGTTTAGTTATAAAATCACATCATTACACATTATATTAGATTCAACCAAAATGTGTAATGATTATAAATTATTTTAGGTCAAGTTTCATGATAACAAATGATTTTAAGTCAAGCTAAAATGTCTCATCATTACAAATTATTTTAGATTAAATCTCATGATTACATATTATTTTAGGTTCAATCTGATAATTACAAATGATATTAGATAGTCTCATGATAACATATTATTTTGGATTTAATCTCATAATTGTCCATTATTTTAGATTAACTCAAAATATGTCATGATTACAAATGATTTTAGGTTTAATTAAAATGCATGACGATTACAAATAAAGATTCAATGGGCACACGTGATCTAATGTGACTTGTCAAATATTTAATAGGAATGCTGTTAATGTGACAACTTAGAACTGGCAGTTAATCGTTTTAATACGTTTGTGTTGAATTGATTAGTATACATGAACTTGTACTATTTCCAGGGATGTTAACTACGTAACCGAAAGCTTGTTTATTTGCCTTAAACTATTCCAATAACACATCTTATTTCTTTGTACAATTATCTTCTAAAACATTTTTCTAGACCTGTTCAAAGAACATGATGTTTCTGTCGCAAATTTATAGTTTCATTTTTCACACATGACGGCGGAGTTCTGTGCAACATTAAACGTGAGATGAAACGGGCAGCATTCTCTAGGGATCTCTTGTCATTTATGTGGATCAGACGAGTGTAATTTCATGGGACCTGGAAAAAGATATAATCGCGCTGCCATTTGGGTGGTAGTCCGGGAATTCTGGCTATGACAAACAGGCCTGTGGCCCGTGACACTAAGGCGTCGCGCATGTACGCCACTCCAAATAAACTCTGCCATCTTGAAGACTTTTCCAGCCATCCAGGCAGCGAGAATAAACATCTGTTTATGAACCAGTACTTCAGCATTGTCGCTCGGTGGCGCTGGAAGCAAACGGGTAAAACTATTGTAGAGTGGTAGCATCCCCAGGTTTCTGAGTGTATTTACGTTCTGCGCAGTCTCGCGTGGTCAGGGCGGGATTTCGCGTTAAGGACTTTGTTTATATTTCTGCGCGTAACACGACATAGCGGTAAAATGTTAGTTACAGACAGCTCATCTCGTTTAGTACTTTACTCTAATTGAAGCAATAAATGTTAAAAGACGAGAGGCTGCTTGTGCCAGTTTTACAGATACTAAACAACAATATAATTTACGTTTTTCTTGAGTCAGTTTTGACGTGTGGATCCGGCTGCCGTAAGAGGGTCGAGCGAGAAACACGAATATCAGATCCCACCCAAGCATTTAGTCAAAGGCTGCTGACGGGGATTGTCCGTGGTTCTAGCTACCCTGATTTGGAGAACCCATATAGTATATTAGATCGGTGTAAAAGCGAAGAAAGCGCTCTGTAACGGAGGCTTCCTGCAATGGATGACGTATGCATGTTCCTTAATTAATCAACAAAATTGAGATACAAAGAAGAGGTTACATGTTATTGTACGTTTAATTCACATTCTAGTTTTGGTGCAGTAGTTATTAACTACTACAGTAAATGTATACTTGGGAGCGTCTGTGTGCTGCAAGGTATTGCCGTGTGCTGATAAGGGAGCAAATAATAGCTACACCTGTCAGGTGTATCCTCTGGTGTACTTTCCAGGTATACTTCCCAGGTGTACTCCCAGATGTACTTTCCAGGTGTACTCCCAGATGTACTTCCCAGATTTACTTCCCATGTGTACTTTACAGATGTACTTTCCAGGTGTACTTCCCAGGTTAACTACGAATCCTGTCATACATATCGTATGGGGCAACTAAGAAGAATTGTGCATGGAACCGGCTGCCCTCATCAAACCAGTAGAAGCTATAAACCACATAACAAATTAAAAGAAGGCCTCTAAACCCCTCATTAGAAGAGACGTGACCAAGTCAGTAATCATTGGGAATGACTCACCTTTTTCGCTCCAGGTGAAGCATAGAGTCAGTGCATCTGGCCCCTTTACATAAGGTCCGTATCCGAGTGTTTGATGTGATGGTTTCAATATAAATTGTTTTATATAGTGTGGTTGCTAGTTCCATGCAAAATCCTCTTTAGTCGTTTTTACAACATGCTTTGTAGATTGGTCCTATTCTTTTCGACCCCGGTACTAATAATAATTATTTTTATTATCATTATTTGTCAATCGTTGTCGATGAGGACCACCAACATCGTCGCATGCCATACTACATCCTTGACCCTTTGGGTGCGCGTATGACTGATCAAGCCAATGCAAGAGAGGAAAGATAAATGACGTGGCTGACAAACATAATCTGCAGTTGTAATTGGTACCGGTATTACCACTTTTCTAAACTTCCTGATTGCCCGTCTATTCTGGCCTGTCTAAACACGGAGGTCTCGCTGATTGCATCCCCATTTTGAGCCTATTTTTCCCAAGTCGTAATTTCTATTTGACCGAACTTAAGAGAAGCCTTCAGAATGTCCATGAAACTATTGTTTGGACGGCCTTGTGATCGTCGTATTTCAATCAGTTCCCTATACATAAGCCTTTTTTATGAGAATTTCGCTTGGAGATCAAATCAGCCAATCTCATTGTGGGACTTCTACAAAAGTACAAGAATGTAAGGCATGCTGGCTTTGGATAGAACTTGATTGTTTGTGATATGTCCCTGCTAGCGAGTATGTAGTATGTGTCTCAAACACGCCACATGGAAAGGATTTAGCCTCGTGATGTCTCCAGCGTAGACGATCCAGCTTTCACATACGTAGATCAGGGTGGGGAGAATGACAGCACAGTAGATCACACACCACTCGTGTGAAATAGTCAGGGGATACACGTTTTACTTCCTGTAGCCAGTGCTACACTCGTGTGAAATAGTCATTATAGACATCTTTCTTTGTATAAGTACTATACTCCTGTGAAATAGTCAGGGGATACACGTTTTACTTCCTGTAGCCAGTGCTACACTCGTGTGAAATAGTCATTATAGACATCTTTCTTTGTATAAGTACTATACTCCTGTGAAATAGTCAGGGGATACACGTTTTACTTCCTGTAGCCAGTGCTACACTCGTGTGAAATAGTCATTATAGACATCTTTCTTTGTATAAGTACTATACTCCTGTGAAATAGTCAGGGGATACACGTTTTACTTCCTGTAGCCAGTGCTACACTCCTGTGAAATAGTCAGGGGATACACGTTTTACTTCCTGTAGCCAGTACTATACTCCTGTGAAATAGTCAGGGGATACACGTTTTACTTCCTGTAGCCAGTGCTACACTCGTGTGAAATAGTCATTATAGACATCTTTCTTTGTATAAGTACTATACTCCTGTGAAATAGTCAGGGGATACACGTTTTACTTCCTGTAGCCAGTGCTACACTCGTGTGAAATAGTCATTATAGACATCTTTCTTTGTATAAGTACTATACTCCTGTGAAATAGTCAGGGGATACACGTTTTACTTCCTGTAGCCAGTGCTACACTCGTGTGAAATAGTCAGGGGATACACGTTTTACTTCCTGTAGCCAGTACTATACTCCTGTGAAATAGTCATTATAGACATCTTTCTTTGTATAAGTACTATACTCCTGTGAAATATTCAGGGGATACACGTTTTACTTCCTGTAGCCAGTGCTACACTCGTGTGAAATAGTCATTATAGACATCTTTCTTTGTATAAGTACTATACTCCTGTGAAATAGTCAGGGGATACACGTTTTACTTCCTGTAGCCAGTGCTACACTCGTGTGAAATAGTCATTATAGACATCTTTCTTTGTATAAGTACTATACTCCTGTGAAATAGTCAGGGGATACACGTTTTACTTCCTGTAGCCAGTGCTACACTCGTGTGAAATAGTCATTATAGACATCTTTCTTTGTATAAGTACTATACTCCTGTGAAATAGTCAGGGGATACACGTTTTACTTCCTGTAGCCAGTGCTACACTCGTATGAAATAGTCATTATAGACATCTTTCTTTGTATAAGTACTATACTCCTGTGAAATAGTCAGGGGATACACGTTTTACTTCCTGTAGCCAGTGCTACACTCGTGTGAAATAGTCATTATAGACATCTTTCTTTGTATAAGTACTATACTCCTGTGAAATAGTCAGGGGATACACGTTTTACTTCCTGTAGCCAGTGCTACACTCGTGTGAAATAGTCATTATAGACATCTTTCTTTGTATAAGTACTATACTCCTGTGAAATAGTCAGGGGATACACGTTTTACTTCCTGTAGCCAGTACTATACTCGTGGGAAATAGTCAGTGTAGGCATATCTTAAGTCATGTAGCCAGGCTTCGAATCAACATGAAGACCGTGACCTTTTCACGGGCATCTTCTGATCAAATAAATCTCCCTGATCTCTGGGTAGTGAGATCGTACTCCATTTGTTCAGTGTCGAGGGCGTTAAAAATCTATTTGCAGAAATCGAAAAAAGTAGGCTTAACGGTCGCTGTCCGGATAAAATTCAGAACTCAAGTAAAAAATCTACCCAAATTAATCGTACCTTCCCCCAGGCCTAGGAAGCCGCAGGATGTTCTAAAATAGCTACTACGGATATCCGAAGCCTTCGGCTACCTGGTAACAGACATTAAACGTGCCTGTTTGAATTCCAGAATTCCAAGTATTCCAAGTATTTAATTATCCCCCTCCACTTACCATTTAATATTCAAGATTGAAATACGAACTGGTTTAAAAAGCATGCACAATTATGTTCCCGTGCAGACTTACCTTCAGACATAACACATTAGTTTCACACGACACACGTGGTGGATGTAATAGTAGAATTTCTGTTTAATAGTGTCTACAAACAACATTTTTAGTGATTCGGGGATCAAAGGATAGAACCACTGTAACCTTCCTGACAGGTCTTAAAATGTATTAAAAAGACGGATGGGCATAGGGCTATAGACCTCAGAATGTAAAAGTAATTACAGAAAACTACCACTACAGGAGTGCTTGTAGTTGCTCCAATGTAGACTTCCTGTAGGGGGGCAGCTGCAATGGTTCATTATATTTTGTATTGAGCGAAGAGAAGACAAGAAGAATAAATACAAGGGTAGGTCACAAACTGATATGGGAAAGCTGAAAATCGTAGTTGGTAGTTTCTAAAGGTGTCACTAGGTGGCAGGAATAAACAGAGTTGGGATAATTGTAAGTAGCAGACTCTAGGTGTCGCATGCACGTGTTCAGTGGAGATACAAAATGGCACCCGTGCTCACAAAAAAGACTATATGCAAATTAGCTGCGACGCGCTCGGAGCATTTTATACTGCTAACATCGATGGCGGGACTACTGTGAAGAGTAAAAGAAGGCAAGGCTGCGAGAAAGGAAGTCCATCACCTCTTCCCCTCCCCTCTCCCCCTCTCTAAGAAATACATAGACCCCCCCCCCCCCCCCAAAAAAAAAAAACAGTTCATGAACAGTTGACCTGTTGGACCACTGAGCCCGATACCGGAAAGAAAAGAATAGGACCACTGTACTCCCGTGGAATGGGCACGTCACGAGGTCCAGCGGTTCCGTATACTGCCTGATTCCGTGCCTGGAAAGAGAGGGCGGGGACGTCCAAGGAAGAGATTGGCAGACAACATCACTGAGTGGTCAAACAATCGTTCCTGTGAGGCACGGCTGGCGGCAGCGGACAGAGAGAGATGGCGTGGAGTTGTGGGAGTGTATTCAAGTGTGCCCCAACGACCGGATGGGTTACGTGATGAATTGAACTGAACTGAACTCCCGTGCATGTCCTAGAAGACGACTAAAGAGGGTTTTGCATGGGGTTAGCGACCTCATCATGTAATATATATGTCTACAGCAACCACGACTGTAAGAGAACACAATTCGCTCTGACATAGGTTTACTGTTTTGAAAAGACATCTACAGCGTTGATCCTATTGTTTCCTTAGGAACTAAATAAAGAAGAGAGAGAATTAGAACAATAACAAGAAAAATAAAAAGAAGGAGTAGGAGAAGAAGAAGAAGAAGAAGAAGAAGAAGAAGAAGAAGAAGAAGAAGAAGAAGAAGAAGAAGAAGAAGAAGAAGAAGAAGAACAACAACAACAACAACAACCATGAGAAGAAGGAGAAGGAGAACGATGGGGAGAAGGAGGAGGAGGAGAAGAAGAAGAAGTAGAAATGAGAGGAAGAAGAAAAAGAAGAAGAAGAAGAAGAAGGATTAAGAAGGAAGAAGAAGGAGGAAGAAGAATGAAGAAGAAGGATTAAGAAGGAAGACGAAGAAGGAAGAAGAAGAAGAAGAAGAAGAAGAAGAAGAAGAAGAAGAAGAAGAAGAAGAAGAAGAAGAAGAAGAAGAAGAAGAAGAAGGAATAATAAAAAGGATAAAGAAAAGAATATTAAAAGAAAAAGAAAAATAAACAGAAGAATAAAAAGGAAAACAACAACAACAACGTTGTACATGTAAATGACAGTTGTTGTTGCTAAGAAGTTGTACCTTCAATAATTGTTCTTTATCTGCTGAACCTTGTCGTTCAACGATGATAATGATTCGCCTTATCGATACACCTGTTGGATAAGAACTCCACTTCAGCCAGTCCTTTAAGGAAGCCGGTATCAAAGAATACGCAACAGCCATTTCACAGTTGAAAGCTGCTAGCCGCACGCTCAACGAATTTAAGTAGCGTTTCATAACATGCTTTGACCGCTACATTCAACCTGTATACTTCTTCTTGGTCTTCTTCTTCGTTCGTTCTCAATCTCTCGCTACCAAGCCCTGAACAGGGCTTTGCAAGTAGCAGGATGTAGACCGGAGAACGGAATGCGATATGTCGCTAGTTTGCAGCGTGACTGCGATACTGGCACTTTTCGGTCCGACACATCCGTCTTCGGCAGCATATCTTCTTCTTCTTCTTCGTACACTGTCAGATGTCAACTTGAATTTGTTCGAAGAAAGCAGCCGTCATCCTGCGGCTGTCGACACTGCCATACAGCTTGTCTAATGTTGGCACTGGTGATGGCCACATGTGCTTTCTCTGGTCCTCGTATGTCGGGCAATTTTGCAGCAGATGTTCAGCGGTCATTTTCCCTGTATCACAGGTGCATTCGTCAGTAGTACTTATCTTCAGTTTATTGAATAGATGGTACCTCAATCTGTTGTGGCCTGTGCGGAGTCCACCACCTGCTCTCTTCTGTAATACTGGTAATACGCATCATTTTTATGTAGCCAGTATGCTCTGTTTCCCATTTGACCATGTATCTAGCCCTAATAAACCTTAAGAATTCTTCGTAGGTCACACTAGAATCTGCTTGTGGTAACCTTGCACCTTCTTTTGCCAGTCTGTTTGTCTCCTCGTTGCCTTAGATGTTACAGTGGGATGGAACCCACTGTACCACTACTCTTTTGGGTGTGGACTACTGGCATAGTTGACAGAGTACTGCTGTTAAGTCATTAAGTTCTGTATTTTTCTGGCTTTTTAGTGCTGTAACCACGAACATGGCATCTGTAAACAGAACTATCTGGCTTTCATTGCTTTCGCCTGTCAGCATTTATTCTACTGCAGCCTTCAGTGCCTCTGCCTCCGCTTTGAAATTGCTCTTCGGTAGCATATTACTGCTAATGCACCTTTTCAGTCAGACAATCTTGGAAAAGGGTGGGGAGGGGGGATGAGAGGGGATGACATTCTGACACAAGGTGAATAGGGTACATGTGACAAGAGCATGTTACCTGGTTTAGTGTATAAACAAATACTGCTTATATCTAGTGCATGTCATGGGAAAATACAGTATTCAAGTTAGCATGAAGTGAAGTTGAAGACATAGATTTTACTTATTTATCGTCATCAGTTCCCGTTTCATGGAAGGTCATTAAGACACCAATACTGCAGATTGTTGGACCAGTTCCGGCCACTCCATTCGGTTTTGTACCAAGATATTTGTTCTAGCTTTAGACATTCCCGTCCACTCTCTGATGTTGTCTTCCCATCTCTTTTTCTGCCTCCCTCTTTTACGCTTCCTATGCACAGTACCTTGCATGATCGTCTTGGTCCTCATAAACGACCTTGACCCATGCCCATACCATGTGAGCATTCGTGTTTTTACCATAGCCAATAGGTCTTTACATTAGCGGACCTTTTCCTTAGTCGTGCCCCAGTGCTTGCGTCCTAAATTGCCCCAAAACAGAGTTCCTTGGGTTCCCATCATATGTAACAGGACATTCCCTTTCAGGCAAAAGAGAGGACAGGTCAAATCATTTCAT
The DNA here is from genome assembly GCA_036924085.1 of Ariolimax columbianus. NCBI lineage: Eukaryota > Metazoa > Mollusca > Gastropoda > Stylommatophora > Arionidae > Ariolimax > Ariolimax columbianus. Next base: position 48,974,067 of record JAVGWX010000003.1, read on the forward strand.
TTTAAATAAATAACTAAAGACTTAGATAAAGATAGAAGTTGAAAAAAAGATGAGATGCTCGTTTCTAGTATTGCGAATGTTTAGGGTTATGTTTATGGTTACGGTTAGGGTTATGTTTATGGTTACGGTTAGGGTTATGTTTATGGTTACGGTTATGTTTATGGTTACGGTTAGGGTTATGTTTATGGTTACGGTTAGGGTTATGTTTATGGTTACGGTTAGGGTTATGTTTATGGTTACGGTTATGTTTATGGTTACGGTTAGGGTTATGTTTATGGTTACGGTTAGGGTTATGTTTATGGTTACGGTTAGGGTTATGGTTATGGTTATGTTTATGGTTACGGTTATGGTTATGTTTATGGTTACGGTTAGGGTTATGTTTATGTTTATGGTTATGGTTATGTTTATGGTTACGGTTATGGTTATGTTTATGGTTACGGTTAGGGTTATGTTTATGGTTACGGTTAGGGTTATGTTTATGGTTACGGTTAGGGTTATGTTTATGGTTATGGTTATGTTTATGGTTACGGTTATGGTTATGTTTATGGTTACGGTTAGGGTTATGTTTATGGTTACGGTTAGGGCTATGTTTATGGTTACGGTTATGTTTATGGTTACGGTTAGGGTTATGTTTATGGTTACGGTTAGGGTTATGTTTATGGTTACGGTTAGGGTTATGTTTATGGTTATGGTTATGTTTATGGTTACGGTTAGGGTTATGTTTATGGTTACGGTTAGGGTTATGTTTAGAGTTAGGGTTAGAGTTCGGCTTAGATAACATGGTTGCCATTACATCGTCTGACATCACTGATAATGTCATGCTGCTGTAGAAACTGGATACTGCTCTACTTATCATGGACGAACGTTGACAGATTCAAGAAGTTCTCGTCTATTCTCGCAGAATGTTTAACCCTGGCCGTCTACAGATGGCCATGGTTTAACTCACCCAACAGTTAAAAAGAGGACTATTCTGTAACGTGTCTATCTCAAATTCGGTACTAAAAATAGATTTTTATTTTATTTTGGGTGAATTAAGACGCAAGTACCGTGTCCCAGACTGCCTTATTCGTAACGTGGTCTACATACGAAATTCCGAGTATTCTGTATACGTCACTTCAAACGACAGTTGAAAACATTCTTGTGTTCCTCGATTTAATTGTAGGTGAGGTTTCCAAGGCACGTGAAGGCTGATGTCAAGGTCAGGCAGAAAAACTGACCCCAAGAACCCCCTCCCCCCCCACCACCACCACCCCTCCCCAACTCACGTTCACGCCGAGCACCTTCAAACAGGGTGTGGTTCAGCAGCCTGGCCAACCACGTGGGGTTCTTCTGCTTTGGCGTTTGTTGTTAGCTTAACTTATACTGGTTTAGAAAACTCTGCAGAGTCTGTATACAACCTGTTTCATTTGCATGTCCTTCATCTAAAATCTATGCGCATCAAATATATTCTTAAATGCATTAACTGTCCTAGCCTCCACTACTTTCCGTGACAATGCATTCCAAGCATTCACCACTCTCTGACTAAAAAAATATTTCCTTATATCTAATCTGGACCTTTATTTAGTCAATTTGTTCTTGTAGGTGGTTTGGTTGAATTTTGAAAAAAACTTGTTATATTCTAATTTATCCGTTCCTTTGATTATCTTATGAACCTGTATTCTAGGACTGTCAGTCCTATAAAGTACAGTGTAATGTTGTATCGGAGTTTGTAGCGAGGCTGCGATATATGTGCATTTCGGACCCTATACATCCAGTTTTAGTTGGATTTGTGGGTATTGGGTTAGCGATCTGTATTCTCTTAAACTACACTACTGCAGACTTTTACCAGGGCCACCGTTTGAACGCGGTACAGGGTTTTGGTCAGTTCTGGTTCTCTGATCCTAATGCAAGCAGCCAGCAATGAGTCGTTGACTCTGATGCAAGCAGCCAGCAATGAGTCGTTGACTCTGATGCAAGCAGCCAGCAATGAGTCGTTGACTCTGATGCAAGAAGCCAGCAATGAGTCGTTGACTCTGATACAAGCAGCCAGCTATAAGCCGCTGGCCCTGATGCAAGGAGCCAACTATAAGTCGCTGGCCCTTAATGCAAGGAGCCAACTACAAGTCGCTGGCCCTGATGCAAGCAGCCAGCTATAAGTCGCTGGCCCTAAATGCAAGGAGCCAACTATAAGTCCCCGGCCCGGATGCAAGCAGCCAACTATAAGTCGCTGACTGCTGTCAGCTCATTCACTCTACAGCATCACCAGCCCAGAGGTGGGGTTCAGTAGTGTGATCCTCATAGCAATGAGCCTGCTAGGATATTTTCCATTACACTACAGCGTGGAATACTTAGGTCAACCTTCTTCAGTTCCCTGAGGAAGATAAGGCGAACCATTGTAAATACGCTACCAGACAAACATTCGCTAAGAGTGGGATACGGTATTATCACCATGTGATATTTTTCCTTTAGAATACATTACATATAGAGGCACGCGTAACGATACAAAATAAATCAACATCTAACTAACAAACTGGTTTTATCCGTATATTCTTAAGCTGTGTACGAGAAAAGGTCCACGAGACGCGCAAGAGTAAGAAAAGACTTAATGGAGTGGCACGACTTAATCTTGTGGTGTGTCATCTTACGCAGAGACTGACGTCCGTGTGGACTAAAACAGCCCATGGGGATCAGGATCTGTCAGACCTGGGACAATTTCAGGGAATAGATATCTATATGGTCTTGGGTGCGGCGCATCGAGGCCTGATTTAAAGGCCTGTATCGTCTTCCAAATTCTACAGTTAGGCCAGGACTTAATTTCATAATCTTCTCGTTTTCACAACTTGAAAGAGTTAAAAAAAAGGATTTTATTATGAAACATATATATGGTTTTGTCTGCTTAACAACGTGAGACAGACATTAAGACAAGTTGACTTAGTCTCTCGGCAAACTTAACTCAACGGTGAATCCCTGCGGCTCTTCGCGCTAAGAAAACAAAGAACGTTTATATATACCAGACTAAAGATTTACGGACAAGAGGTCAGCTCTGTTAATCTATTATTCTATTGTCTGCTTAAACGACTTCGTTATTTTATATTAAGCAGAATTGTCATAACGGTATTCTGGACACACCAGAAGAGGTTTAATTACTCCCAAGATATGGCGAAAGGCATGTGTGATCAAAAGGCAAAGAGAGTTTGTACAGAACAGACTCAAGCTTTAAACACAAGAATGGGACTCTGATAATCTAATATTTGTATTAACTGCTTGAAACCACTTTGTCATTTTATGTTAGGCAGAACCGACAGCACAGCACTCGAACGAACTCAAAGGTAATCAGTCTCTTTTTACAGATGGATGGAGGTTTAGATACAAATGCTCAAGAAACAAGTCAGAAACACTTGGCAATCTGTAGACGTGCAATCCGACAGGCGAAAAGAGGCAAAGGAAGATCATAGAATGCATGGAGAAGAGACCGAGTCACCAATTTAAGAAAAACCGGAACAAGCAAAGAAGGCATTTGAGAAAACTGCTCAGAACAGGACTGCCTGTAGAGGATTCTTTTACTGCATCTGAACCCCGATGTGATACGAGCGAAGGCGACTGTGGTTACCCCTGCTCTTACTACGATGCATTACATTATAACACAGGAGAAGAAGACTAACGTCTGATCAGGCAAAATACACTGATCAGACATGTTAGTCAGCATCAGACAAAATACACTGATCAGACATGTTAGTCAGCATCAGAGAAAATACACTGATCAGACATGTTAGTCAGCATCAGGCAAAATACACTGATCAGACATGTTAGTCAGCATCAGACAAAATACACTGATCAGACATGTTAGTCAGCATCAGACAAAATACACTGATCAGACATGTTAGTCAGCATCAGACAAAATACACTGATCAGACATGTTAGTCAGCATCAGACAAAATACACTGATCAGACATGTTAGTCAGCATCAGACAAAATACACTGATCAGACATGTTAGTCAGCATCAGACAAAATACACTGATCAGACATGTTAGTCAGCATCAGACAAAATATATTGGCCAAGACCCTCACCTCGGCTTCCTTGTAGCCCTCCCTGGAAACGGACTATTTTCATGAGAGCATGGCTAACAAGGTGAGGAATCGACGTGATCCCCGTAGTAGTGAGTGACACACAGATGAAGCCAAGTTTAGCAGAACCGCCTGGAGGACACCTGACCACCTTCAATAGCACACTCCGAATGTGAGTCAATCTACAAAAACCCGCCAGCTAACGTCCTTTTCAGGGCGCACAAAAGAGTACACCCACTCATTGTATGCATTCGAAACAACAACAACATTATAACACAAGTACACGAATACACAAGGTTAATCTTAAGCCACAATCGGCATCAATATGGCTAATACGCCTTAATATAACCAAAAAGACCTCCTCTTTGGTTGAAAAAACCGTGCCTTTCCTAAATGAGAAATTGTACCCAATAGTCATTAGCCATCCTCCATAATACCATACTTGATAAACGCCTTCGCGAACCAATCTTGGCGAGAGGTCACAATTACAGGCTTCCATCCATGCCCTATATGATCAACACTCTCCTAAGAGAGCAACGGGGTGGGGGGACCACAATTTAAATTGAGCAGAACTTTGATTTCCCCTGGGGTCGTACCGAGCGTGTTAGTCGCACAGCTCACACCGTGGGGTTACATTCTTGAAACAGCAAGGCCGTACCCATTTGCGAAGTAAACACAATTTAAAATTTCATTCTGAAGTCGAATTTCCGTGCCACTGGGTGCAAAACACAGTAGTACGTACACCGAATAAGGAAAAAAGCGAACGTACAAATAAATCACTCTCTTAATCGAATTGTATATCGCAGTGCCCGTCAAGCGTTGTCATGAGTTCCCACGAGTGTTTTAGCGAGGCCCGTCAATTGTTATAATGAGGCCTGCCAGGTGTTTTTCGTGAGGCCCGTCAAGCTTTTTTTTGTTAGCCCGTCCATACCCTCATACACCCCCCCCCCCACCCCCCAAACCCCTTCCAAGTTTTTCGCGAGACCCACAAAGTGCTGTCGCGAAATCAACCACGTTTTGTCGTGAAGTAGAGCAAGTATTGTAGCAAATTCTGTCAAGTGTTGTCGCGAGGCCAACCAAGTATTGTCGTGAGGTCCGTCAAGTATTGTCGTGAGGTCGTCAAGTATTGTCGTGAGTTCGTCAAGTATTGTCGTGAGTTCGTCAAGTATTGTCGTGAGTTCGTCAAGTATTGTCGTGAGGTCGTCAAGTATTGTCGTGAGTTCGTCAAGTATTGTCGTGAGTTCGTCAAGTATTGTCGTGAGTTCGTCAAGTATTGTCGTGAGTTCGTCAAGTATTGTCGTGAGGTCGTCAAGTATTGTCGTGAGTTCGTCAAGTATTGTCGTGAGTTCGTCAAGTATTGTCGTGAGTTCGTCAAGTATTGTCGTGAGTACGTCAAGTATTGTCGTGAGGTCGTCAAGTATTGTCGTGAGTTCGTCAAGTATTGTCGTGAGGTCGTCAAGTATTGTCGTGAGTTCGTCAAGTATTGTCGTGAGTTCGTCAAGTATTGTCGTGAGTTCGTCAAGTATTGTCGTGAGGTCGTCAAGTATTGTCGTGAGTTCGTCAAGTATTATCGTGAGTTCGTCAAGTATTGTCGCGAGGTCGTCAAGTATTGTCGTGAGTTCGTCAAGTATTGTCGTGAGTTCGTCAAGTATTGTCGCGAGGTCGTCAAGTATTGTCGTGAGTTCGTCAAGTATTGTCGCGAGGTCGTCAAGTATTGTCGTGAGGTCCGTCAAGTCAATGTACTCCTGTCTTTATCATTGTTACTTCCCAGTTGCATGAAATTGTACACTTCTTCAATATTTTTTGTATGTGATGTCGATGTTTTCCAGCGGTTTTTCAAATTGTTATTGCGTTCCTTTTTTTCTCTTTGCCTCATCTCACAGTCCATGGCATGAGAAAGATTGTTTCAAATGTTGTTGTTTAATGTCCACACTGAGCAAGTCTAATCTGTTGTGTATCCTGAAAGTGGCGTTAAAAGCGGGTTGTATGTAGTATGTTTCCTCACATCCCGAGCGTGCTGATGAAGATGGTCTACGGTCGTCCATGCGGTTGTGCTATGTTTGGATTCATGTGCGTGACGCTCAATACTAAAAAGATCACGTCGATTCACATCTTGTCAGCCAGACTACATAGAAAACAGATTGTTTCCAGGAAACGCTATTTGGGAAGGAGATGGTGGTTTTGGTCAGTATAGTGTGAGTGACCTTGACGTGACGTCATGATCAGTATGTTGTGCCTAACCGGACCGGACTAGCGTCTCAGTTCCTCAGTTTAAACTGTAAATTTGTCTGACAATGTGTTTTTGTAAATTATTCAATATGTGGGTCCTTCACAGAAATCGTGTATAAATGATATCAGTGTATCTAGTATTACGTAATGCTCCAAATCTTCTAAATTACTGTTTATCTACACTATCAAATGACTTTAAATATATATTTCATATATACAGGTTTTTGGAAATCCCTAGATTGCTCCATGATAGATCAGAGCATTGCTATTTGATTTATGCAAGATCTTCCTGCTCTGAATCCTGACTGTTTTTCTCTGTTTTCCATCTAAAGCACCTTTTTCACGATCAAACATTATCCTGGTCAGGACTTTTCCCGCTTCTTTTCAGGTACTTTAATCCTCGCCTATCACTGCATGAAGCGAGACTTCCATTCTTTGGTAATGTAACTAAGTGTCCCTCTCTTTGCTTATTAGGAATGACTTTTTGTTTCCATATCTTCTTTAAGAGCTGGTGTAGCAACTCTTTGGTAGTTGAGTTGTTTCCTTTCTTGGTTTCTGTGGGATTCCATCTGGTAATTCAGTTTTCCTATTTTTCAATACTTTGAGTACCTTCCTGATTTCTTGTTTTATTGATGGATTTAAATTTGCTTTTAGATGTTTCTTTGCTGGATATATATATATATATATATATATATATATATATATATATATATATATATATATATATATATGTCGGTTATATATTATTGGCGGATTTCTGTTTTGTGTTTCTATAAAGTATTCCTCGCATCTGTGTCGCTGTATCTCTTCACTGCATATGTTCTGTAATTTGTTTTTCTTTCACTTGTCTGTAGAGGTCCTGTTTTTTTTTCCCGATGATAGTATTCTAGATATATTGTATAATTTCTTTAGATCACCTTACGCTGCTGCCTTTTCAGCCTCCTCGGCCATTTTATCTATGTGTTTTCGCTCATCCTAACTGGTATTCTTTGTCACTTTCTTGTTTAGTTGAGAATATAATGTCCACATTCTTCTCTTTTCTTCTTGTCCTACACGTTTACTTGTCCTACACGTTTACTTGTCCTACACGTTTACTTGTCCTACACGTTTACTTGTCCTACACGTTTACTTGTCCTACACGTTTACATATTTTTGTAACAGTCCTTCTTTCTGTTATCAGATTCTTCATTTTCTTCTTCTGCGTTCGTTCTCAATCTCCCGCTACCAAGTCCTGAATGGGGCTTTGCAAGTAGCAGGATATAGTCCGGAGAACGGAATGCGTTGTGTCGCTAGTTTACAGCTTGACCGCGATTTTAGCACCTTTCGATCCGACACATCCGTTTTCGGCAGTAATATCAGATTCAATGTGCTTTCTGTTAAGCATTACTTATGCTGTCTACTTCAGTTTCCAAGATCCTCTTTACACGTGTTCCGAATTGTTTTCTCAAGTTTGTACCAGTGGCTGTCTATGAAATCGTCTGGGATGTTCTCAAAGATTTCACATCTGTTTTTTCAATGACCGCTGAACATTTGCTGCAAAACTGCCCGACATACGAGGATCAGAGAAAGCAGATGTGGCCATCACCAGTGGCAACACTAGACAAGCTCTATGGAAGTGTCGACAGCCTCAGGATGACCGCTGCTTTTTTCGACAAAAATACAGGTTGACGTTTGACAGCGTACGAAGAAGAAGAAAAAAACATCTGTGTTTTCAGATGTAGCTTAAATATATTTTTGTTTGTATTAGGTAGGTGTTGCATGTATTTGTTTTGGTGTTTGTATTAGGTAGGTGTTGCATGTATTTGTTTTGGTGTTTGTATTAGGTAGGTGTTGCATGTATTTGTTTTGGTGTTTGTATTAGGTAGGTGTTGCATGTATTTGTTTTGGTGTTTGTATTAGGTAGGTGTTGCATGTATTTGTTTTGGTGTTTGTATTAGGTAGGTGTTGCATGTATTTGTTTTGGTGTTTGTATTTGGTAGGTGTTGCATGTATTTGTTTTGGTGTTTGTATTAGGTAGGTGTTGCATGTATTTGTTTTGGTGTTTGTATTAGGTAGGTGTTGCATGTATTTGTTTTGGTGTTTGTATTAGGTAGGTGTTGCATGTATTTGTTTTGGTGTTTGTATTAGGTAGGTGTTGCATGTATTTGTTTTGGTGTTTGTATTAGGTAGGTGTTGCATGTATTTGTTTTGGTGTTTGTATTAGGTAGGTGTTGCATGTATTTGTTTTGGTGTTTGTATTAGGTAGGTGTTGCATGTATTTGTTTTGGTGTTTGTATTAGGTAGGTGTTGCATGTATTTGTTTTGGTGTTTGTATTTGGTAGGTGTTGCATGTATTTGTTTTGGTGTTTGTATTAGGTAGGTGTTGCATGTATTTGTTTTGGTGTTTGTATTAGGTAGGTGTTGCATGTATTTGTTTTGGTGTTTGTATTAGGTAGGTGTTGCATGTATTTGTTTTGGTGTTTGTATTAGGTAGGTGTTGCATGTATTTGTTTTGGTGTTTGTATTAGGTAGGTGTTGCATGTATTTGTTTTGGTGTTTGTATTAGGTAGGTGTTGCATGTATTTGTTTTGGTGTTTGTATTAAGTAGGTGTTGCATGTATTTGTTTTGGTGTTTGTATTAGGTAGGTGTTGCATGTATTTGTTTTGGTGTTTGTATTAGGTAGGTGTTGCATGTATTTGTTTTGGTGTTTGTATTAGGTAGGTGTTGCATGTATTTGTTTTGGTATTTTTATTAAGTAGGTTTTGCATGTTATATTTGTGATATGTGTAACTGTCAAATCTTTGAAAGCTCTCAGTTTTCTTGCCATCTTTGAAAGCTCTCAGTTTTCTTGCCATCGCTACTAACAGTAGGCGGTTGGCTGATCCTCGGTCTGCTCCTCTCTTTACCCTCATAATCTGTCAACAGCGTCTCCATTCCGATCAGTTGAAAAACTGTCAATTTGGTTTTCATTGCTCCCGCCTATTGGACACCAGGTGACAGTAGATACTCTTATGTGTTAGAAAATGGTGCCTCATATAACCAGATGATTGTAGTCACAGATGCTGACAAAGCTTTCCCTGTTTTCATTTCTGTTTCCCATGCCATTTTTGCCCATAATCAAATCATAATTGCTGTTATGTGTTCCAACGTTTGCATTAGATTTCCCATGACTATCTTTAACTCCTCGGAGCTTAGTCCGGTGTTCTTTTGAGCACATCAAAGAGTTCATGCTTGCTGTCTTCCCCAGCATTGTTTTTTTTAAGCGTATCACTGTAGGATTGTTGTATATCTCTTTTGTTAAGTTAAATCCTGCTTGTTATTATTCAACGTGTTATTGGTCCCCATTCTGTAAGTGCGTCCCTTACTGTCATTGACAAAAATTAAGACTATCCCCTCTGAGTGCGAGCTCTTCGTGTCCTGAAATATAGTATGGTTTCTCCTGTGTTTAGTCTGGTGGATCCTGCACCTGTCTATCTTGTTTCTGCGAGACCCAGACGACTTAACTTGTATCGTTTCTATCCTTTTGCAACTTGGCCGTCTTTCCAGCTTCATACAGGGTTCTGATGTTCCAGGATCATATCTTAGTTTTTGTCTTCTTCGTTAGAAGGTTTGTGAACAACCTGACTTCCGTGTCACTGAGGTCGCGTATATGCCTCGTTTTAGCGGAATCCTAAAGAATCCAGCCAGAAGTACTTTTTTCTAAACAATATTTTAAGTTGTAGATTCTATAACAAAGTTTTTGTGTTTAGGTTTAGTTTTAACGACGAAAACTCGAGGGATGGTTCCACACTTTTCTAGTCTGGCCTCTCCCATGGTAACTTATTCGGCTTGGTTAAATCTAACAGAAGCACAAAACTCACGGCTACATAGCTACCAGTATCATCAAATCACTTAAACTGTGCCACACCTCAAGATAGTGCAACCGGGACATGCATGGTCAATTTTACTTGTTTTCTTGCTGTCAATCCATGGACATTTTAGACTGAATTTAACGCACGCAGTCCATGGTAAATTTAAACTGACTAGATGTGGTCGATGATACATTGAAACTTACCTTTGTGCACCAAGTCCATGGTAAATTGAAACTGACTGCATGTGGTCCATGGTACATTGAAACTGGCTTCATGGGGTCCATGGCAAATTGAAACTGGCTTCCTGTGGTCCATTGTAAATTGAAACTGGCTTCATGTGATCCATTGTAAATTGAAACTGGCTTCATGTGATCCATGGCAAATTGAAACTGGCTTCCTGTGGTCCATTGTAAATTGAAATTGGCTTCATGTGATCCATGGTAAATTGAAACTGACTTCATGTGATCCATTGTAAATTGAAACTGGCTTCATGTGATCCATGGCAAATTGAAACTGGCTTCCTGTGGTCCATTGTAAATTGAAACTGGCTTCATGTGATCCATGGTAAATTGAAACTGGCTTTATGTGGTCCATGGTAAATTGAAACTGACTTTACGTGGCCATGGTAAATTGAAACTGACTTCATGTGGTCCATGGTAAATTGAAACTGGTTACATGTGGTCCATGGTAAATTGAAACTGACCTTAATGAGGTCCGTCAATGGTTAAATGAAACTGGCTTCATGTGGCCAGTACTTGGTAAATTGAAACTGACTTCATGCAACCAGCCAATTGTAAATGACTTCATGCAGTCAGTCAGTGGTAAATTGAAAGTGACGTCACGCAGCCAGTCTATTATCAATTGAAATTGACTTCACGAAGCTATTCAATTCAAATTGAAACAGACTTCGAGCGGTTCATTGTGGATTGAATGTGACTTCAAGCGGCTAAATTGAAACTGACTCAAATGGCACATGTTAAATGTAATATTACTTCCCGAGGCCCTTGTATATTAACTTGACTTCACGATGCCATCAAGCCAAGTTGAGTTTCATGCCCCAGTTTCCTGGCTGTAAACAATGAAGGTCACCGACAGGACACTGTTATCGAGACTGAAGACCATCAAATAAATTGTGAAGAAAATCCTACATTCCACTCCACATGCCTCGTCTTGAAGGTGCAAAAAAGAGCATCGGGTTACCAGAAAATGCCCTCTGATATAATAAATTCAGAGACGGGGGTAGAGTTTGGAACAGAATGTGGCAGTTAGTGTGAAATTACGTTTAACTAAGTTTCAAACTTGGCCTTTTGATCCATTTTTCGCGGAGAGAGGTGATTAACATCTGGTCCGGCAAAACATACTGATGAGATAATGTTAGTCAGGATCAGGTAAATTATACTGACTAAGATCACATGTCATTTCCATGCAGTTCGTCCTGGCAATAGGCATGTTTCGTGATAGTCAGTCTGGCCAGCGATGTAGTGATTGACGTGATCCCTGTAGTAGTGTGGATACATTATAAAGAAAAGCATAGCACAACCGCCTGGAGGGCCCCTCTCTACTTTCTTCAGCACGTTCGGAATGTAATCATAAGTACTGCCCGTCACCTAACGCTCTTTTCAGGGCGCACAAAAGAGTAAGGTTACTCATCGTATGTATCCAACAACAACAACAACAGTAATAAGTTATTGTTCGTCCTTTACCTATGTTAAGAACCGTTGTGCTGCTGTAGGAGTGTTGTTTATTTGGCTTCTCATTTTGGTATCAAGATGCTGAGCATTGCATGAGATGTCAGCGTCCCAAACATGACTGCTAGTGTCAGGGCCAGCGACCCAGAGCTGTCAAGACCATTTTCCACCTCTACTCGGTGATCCTGGATAACAGGCTGCAACAGAGCAGACTGGCTAAGGAGAAAGAATGGAATAGGGAAGACTAACTCGTTACACAAAATTCCTGCTGAAGTTGGATGTGTCGGACTGAAAGATGCAAATATCGCAGTCAATCTGTAAACTATGACACAACGCATTCTGTTCTCCGGACAACATCCTTCTACTTACAAAGCACTTTTCTGGTCTTGATTGCTGGAGTTTCAGAACGTTCAGGGTTTGATGGCGGGAGTGAGAACGTTCAAGGCTTGATGGCGGGAGTGAGAACGTTCAATGCTTGATGGCGGAAGTTTGAGAACGTCCAGGGCTAATGGTGGGAGTTTGAGAACTTTCAGGGCTTGATGGCGGGAGTTTGAAAAAGTTCAGGGATTGATGGCGGGAGTGAGAACGTTCAAGGCTTGATGGCGGAAGTTTGAGAACGTCCAGGGCTGATGGTGGGAGTTTGAGAACTTTCAGGGCTTGATGGCGGGAGTTTGAAAAAGTTCAGGGATTGATGGTGGGAGTTTTAGACCGTTTAGGGCTTGATGGCGGGAGTTTGAGAACGTTCAAGGATTGATGGCGGGAGTTTGAGAACGTTCAGGGCTTGATGGTGGGAGTTTGAGAACGTTCAGGGCTTGATGGCGGGAGTTTGAGAACGTTCAAGGATTGATGGCGGGAGTTTGAGAACGTTCAGGGCTTGGTGGTGGGAGTTTGAGAACGTTCAGGGCTTGATGGCGGGAGTTTGAGAACGTTCAGGGCTGATGGTGGGAGTTTGAGAACGTTCAGGGCTTGATGGCGGGAGTTTGAGAACGAAGGACGAAGCAGGAGAAGAAGGTTTTCCATTTGTGTGCAGACGTAGTTGGCCCCTGAGCCGACACACTGTAATCTTATCAAGCTGATTTGTCGCCAGCTCGATCCCTGTTCATCTGGATAGTCCTCTTCTGCTTGTAGCTTAAATAATGAACCCACATCTTCCTGCTAGTTGGCTGTGCGTTCATTCTCCCAAACCATTCCAAATCCGGCATATTCACAATCTCTCATTATGTGTATTCTGTTGTTTGACTTTCAGTAACGTCTGATCTTTTCGTAGCGTTTTTCCGCTACATCTTAATTAGCTTTTCTTTACATCTCCTTTCGATAGCTTTGAGATTTATATTGTTTAATCTTCTTCTTCTTTGGGGTTCATCATGAAAAGGATGTTGAGTTGTAGTTTACAACCAGCTTGCGAAAGCTGCTCCTTGTAGTCTGACATATCCGGTTTCAGCATTGCATTTTTTACCGGGTTTGTCTCCCCTCGATCAATATTCTCTTAGACAAGCTGCACAAGTGCAACCTGTTTCCAGGGCCGCTACTTGAAGGCGAAATTTAGTTTTGGTCAGCTACGCGATGCGGATCCTGATGCAAACAGCCAGCTATGAGTCGCTGGCTGTTGTCAGCTCATTTGCTGCTGTGTCTTTGACCCTTTTTGTTGAATGAAGTTTAACATTGACAGCTACGGGGAGCGTGGAAGATATACAAACACGAATATGCTCAGGAGACTCCATAACACGTAGAGAGACATGAAGAGTCAGACGGTAGCGCAAATAAATGCTAATAACAGTAGAAAGATGATTTGTCTAAGTTTACTGATCACATATTGACATGTAGGATATGTCTAAGGTTACTGGTTACATTGACTAGTGGAATATGTCTGTTCGCTAGTTATCACATATTGACATGTAGGATATGTCTTCTAAGTTTGCTTGTCATATATGACATGTAGAATATGTTTAAGTTTACTGGTCACATATTGACATTTAGGATATGTCTAAGGTTACTGGTTACATTGACTAGTGGAATATGTCTGTTCGCTGGTTATCACATATTGACATGTAGGATATGTCTTGTAAGTTTGCTTGTCATATATGACATGTAGAATATGTTTAAATTTACTGGTCACATATTTACATATAAAATGAGGTTATGTCGAAGTTTACGTGTCACATATCGATTGACGTGTAGGATATGTTTAAGTTTACTGGTCACATATTTACACATGTAGGGTTTGTCTAAGTTTACTGGTCACATATTGATATGTAGAATGTCTAAGTTTGCTGGTCACATATTGATATATATATATATAATATATCTACGTGTATTGGTAGCCACATATTGACAAACAGGATATGTCTATGTTTACTGGTTACATTATGAATAACCTGTAGGATCTTGACAATATCTCCACAAAAGAGGCAGAATAAGTTTTTAAAAATCAGAAAAAAATCAAACAGGATAGGAATTTATTTTAAAATCTGGGATTCATAACAGGCTCAGCAGTTGTTGGTGAAGTTTGAGATACTTCATTCATTATTCAAGATCTCGCTTTCCATGAGTTCACGTAGGCACTTGCAGCTAGGCAGACAAGTGTGTTGCAAACAGAGGACATACCCAGTCCGTTTTATCGCGAGGGGTAATCGCTCCAACCACTTTGTCACTCGAAAACTCTCGGTCAGCATGACACGATATCCGTGAAATGAGTCGGTACCTGAGGTACACGGTTGGTGATTGAAAGGAGACTGTGGAAAGAATTGATCGGCAACGCTTTCAAGCATGACACATGACAATCGTGACACATGACAATTGTGACAAAAGAATGCACCTAACATATTTCTTATCATTTGTTCATGTTTTTTCTCACATTCTGTATTTTCTCGGCCTCTTTCTTAGAAATCCCTAATCTCATTTTGAATATTTTGGGTTAAGCCTCTTCGACTACTCATTCTTCTTCTTTTTTCTTTTTCGTGGCTTCTTTTTTCTAACTTCGTTGTCTCGGTCTTCGTTTTCTTGATCTCAATCTTCCACCTCCTACTGAATTTTTTTTTCTTAGTTATCTTTTCCTAATTCATTGTTTTTACTTTTCTTTTCACTTTTCTTTTAGTCTTTGTTTTCTAAATCTTCTCAATTTTTAGTCTTTGTCTAAACGAAAATGTTCCTTCTTCTAGATCTTTTAGATCTTCTTCTTCGTTTTCTTCTTCTTCTTCTTCTTCTTCTTCTTCTTCTTCTTCTTCTTCTTCTCAGACTTCTTCATCACAATCTTCTCATTGTTCATTCTCTATCCACTTCTTTTGAATTGTTCTATTTTCTAAACTTCTTCTAAATCCTCTTTTTTATAATTTTTTCTTAAACATTCATCCTCTGATTTGTGGTCCTCATTTTCTTTACATTCATTATCACCTTATCTTTATTTTTCTAACTCCTTTAAAATCATTTTTCTTTTTCTTCTTCTAATTATTATCTTGATGACCCGTTCCTAGGCATAGCTGCGGGTCCCAACTTCGTCTCCAGTGGACCCTGTCTTGGGCCACGGAAGCCTAGTGCATGTTAAGCCCTCTTCTAGAGCAGAGGCGTTTCGGATGTTGTGTACAACAAAGAGTTTAACCAACGCATAGGAGGTCTTCCCCACGCTTTCTTCTTGCCTCGGGGGTATCAGACTGCTGTCCTGTGTTTCTTATTCTTCTTCTTCTTCTTCGTACGCTGTGTCAGACGTCAACTTGAATTTGTTCGAAGAAAGCAGCAGTAATCCTGAGGCTGTCGACACTGCCAAACACCTTTGTCTAGTGTTGCCACTGGTGATGGCCACATGTGCTTTCTCTGGTCCTCGTATGTCGGGAAATTTTGCAGAAGATGTTCAGCGGTCATTTTCCCTGTACCACAGGTGCATTTGTCAGTAGCACCTAACTTCAGTTTATTGAATAGTGTCCCGTGCTTCATCTACCATCATTTCGTCGCAACATGACCATTTATAATTTGTCTTGTCTGCATAGATTACCGCATCATTCACAAAGAACAATCGACGTATGTCGGAATTGGGGACCGATTGTGTACGTTGGTTCCAGGAGAGTGATTCCGACCAAACGTCTCTTAAGAGAGGCCTGGGTCACTCGCAATTTGTCCTCCAGTTATTTTGTTTCTGTCCACATCTTAGCACCGTAGCACATAGCAGGAAATACAGTGAAATTGAAGCGAGAGGCTCATAGGTTCTGGTCTTGGCAACCGTCCAGCTCCGTGTTAATGGATGAGAAGGCTCCCCAGCCAGCACGACGACGTCTTGTCAATTCACGTTCCAGATTATTCTCCAAATTGAGGAGGCACCCAAGATAGATCTACTCGTTGACATCCTCTAATCGCACCTTGCTAAGGAAGACTGGATCACTATTGATGACACGATTGCGCAACACTTTGGTCTTCGAGACATTCATCTTCAGTGCTGGCCTCTCCATCGAGTAGCTGCATCATTTGGTTGGTTTCTGCTGCTGACTCTGTAATGAACACTTTGTCGTCGGCAATTCGAAGGTAATTGAGGCGTTTGCCGTCAATATGGATGCCAAAGATGCCCCAGTTGCGTCGGCTGATGATTTATTCCAAACATGCGGAAAAGATATTCGGTGAGAAAGAAAGGATTCCCCTGGCGGACACCCTCTCAACTAATACCACAAATGGACGTTGGAAAGGACCAAATGTGGCAATTCGTATAGCTATTGACAAGAATTCATATATAACCATGATCGACACTTTGTTTCAACAGTGAACTCCTGACAAAATGTGGTTACACCAAATCGAATTATTATATATTAGTTTAATTTTCCTACATTTATCTTGAATAAACATGAAGCCTAAACAGCTAATACGTGAAAATGCCTAAGATTCTGTTGCTGTCATATATACCGATGGATCTGTGCTACGCAGTAAGAAATTCAGTTACGGCTTCTCTGCTAGAGAGAGGCAGGGTCGGTGCTGAGAGGAGTGGTAACTTCGGCTCTGAGATGGTTATCTGGGACCTTTGCAATAACGGTCGTAATCGTTTCTGACTCTCAGTCCTTGCTTCGGAAGATGCAGAGAGTATGGCTGTATCACGAGTAGATAACGGGCATAGAGGCCGCGAACTTTCAGAAACTGGTATCGATCTTCGGTTCTGGCCATGTAGGGGTTCGTTTGAAAGAGCTGATATCCTGGCCTCAGACAATAGTAGAGGTGACATTTTGAAGTTGATCAATGACCACTTTTTGGCTGAAACACTGCAGTCGATGAACTAGCAATGCACATATTGTAGGTTTCAAAATCGTAAATGGGTCCAGCAGAGAAGGACGCCTAAGAAGACGGAGCAGGAGTGTGTACAACCAGCGAGCTACAGAGCCACCAGTACATACACTCTTCGTCATTTGCTGAGAGGGACTAAACACATATTGGTATGTCCAGAGTGCAATGACGTTGATTCTTCTTAACATAACCGAATTCCCCTTCCCATTGTTCTACTATCCCACCTCCATGTCATGTCATTTAGTCTCGCTCTTATTTTGCCTTCTCTCCCTTGTATTTCCACTGAGGATTTGTTTTATTATATTTTTATATTAATCTACTTTTTAAGTTTCTTATTTTATTTCTTTTCACTCTTCCTTTTCTTCTCATCTCTCTTTCCTTTGTACGTTTTCATCTTCAGCACCCACTACACGTCTATTTCAAACTTTCACGAGCCCCTGAAGAAACAGTCAAACACTGACTATCTACTGAAGAGAGAAAGTCAAACACTGACTATCTACTGAAGAGAGAAAGTCAAACATTGACTATCTACTGAAGAGAGAAAGTCAGTATTAGGCCACCGACATACCCACTGTTCAACCCGCACCACTTTTCTACCCGTCAACTTTCGTGTTGACACATTCACATATTCCTGTCAACAGCCCACCCGACCTGACACGTTTGTGCACGGGACGAACATACAGAGGTGCTAAAGGACGAGCGGATTCCCTGCTGGAGACGACAGTAGGCGCCTTTTGTGTCTCTCTGCGAGGATCGTATAGGATCTTCAAAAGTAGATCCCCACAACACCGAATGTCCTTAGTGGAGCTAATGGAGACCTATTATGTTACGGTTTGCTGACAGGAAAAAGTATGTCCCCACACTTCAATGTGTGACTCGCTGCAGTGACATGGGTTTCAATCTCCGATTGGCAACCCAGGAGCCTCTACGATATCCTAATGATCTCTAGTGTTTAGGTATGTAAATGTAGTCCTAAAGCTGATGCTGTCGTTGGTAGTAACGTGTTACAGCAAGATAGTCCCACAACAGACACTGGTGTACTTGATAAAATTATAGATACTTTAATGTTCTATTTTCAGCTTTTTATGATATAGTATGGTCAGTTTCCTTCCTTATTGCCTGTTTTCCCTAACAATAAATCAGGTAACCATCTGCAGCTTGGTATTCAGCAGCGTTTAAAAAAAACGAGGATCAAAATCGGCCCATTTGCTATGGAAATGGAGCGCTTTACCATTCTACATCTGCTTTGATGCTCAGATCAAGGTCACATTTTTGCTTACAAAAAGGACACTGTTGTTTGTACGTCGGATATTATCTCCGTGCAGCTTTTGTGTCATATGTATCTCGCGATACAGGTTTCTTTTTTTTATCTTCCAACGTGACCATGCAGAAGAAGAAGAAAAGGAGAAGAAGAAGGATGAGGAGGAGGAGGATAAAATCACCAATCCACTGTTAGATGCCGTTTGAAGATGTAATCTTCGACTCCATACCATCTGTGTTCCCGCTGTTATCTCGAATCCCTACTTCTGCATTGTTTCTTTAACACTGTCGATCCAACTTGTTCTCGTATCTTTCACTGACATGAAGACAACCTGTCCGGTGTTACAGGCTCGAGCTGCCTGTATATCTGGCTGCTAATTTTCTCACGTTTTTATACATTTTTATTTGCACATAACTGTCTCCATCGTCGCTCTCTTTCTCTGCATTATTTCAACCGTTTTTGTTGTTTCATTTTAAAGCTATTCGAATCTGAGCTATTCTCTCTCTCTCTCTCTCTCTTTTTTTCCTCTTTCTATCTCTATCTCTCTCGCTCTCTCTGGTAGCAGGTTTGCAGTGGCTCTTATTCCATCCCAGGACGCACTTCGTCAAATGTTATCAGTTCTGTATACGCCTGTACATCTCCTGATTTCAGCATCCGGTATAGTTTTACCTCATCCAGTGTTCGTCCTGAGTAGCGTTGATCAGATTCGGTAAAGCATGTATCTCCGTTTATCCAATGAGTGTAACATTTTAAAGCTAACATGACTTGCAACATCTTTCTTTGAATGTGATAGGTGTGTGGGCTATTATCGAAACTGAAGAGGAATCACTTTTCTCTCGGTACCCCGCAAAATTCTAATCATAGTAATAATTAAATGAATATCAATTACATCAGATACGCAATTTAGGGCGGAACAAGCAGTGTTAAGAAAGAACAAGGTATTCGTAAACCATTCACATTTCCTCAGAAAAATAAAAGAGAAGGTTCAGAATGGCAAAAATAAAATGTTGGCTTAGCTTGGCTTTGTTCGTTCTCAATCTCCTGCCACCAAACCCTGAAAGGGCTTAAGTAGCAGAATGTAGTCCGAGAGCGGAATGCGTTCTGTCGTAGTTTACAGCTTGACTGCGATATTTGCACCTTTTGGTCCAACACATCCGACTTAAGCAAGCAATTTTTGAGTACCGGGTTAGCATTCCCTCTTCGATCCCTTCTCCTTAGCCAGTCTGCCGTGCTGCAGCCTGTTATCCAGGATCACCGCGTAGAGGTGTAGAAGGGTCTTGGCAGCTCTGGTTTGCTGCCCCTAACGCTAGCAGTCAGCTATGGGTCACTGACCACTGCAGCTCATGCGCTGTTCGGCATCTTGATCTCCTGTAAAATGTTGATTTTGAAAAGTTTGTCGACAGCAGCATTCACTGAGATAGTTTGTTAATTATACTAAGAGTTTACTGTATTCACATGCTCAAAGTTTCAATCATTAAAAGTACGTAAACATAATTTACAGAGCGACCAAACATTCCAAATAAAAATAGAAGTTCGACAGGTCACAGAGAACACTTCATGAGGAATAAAATAGACAATATTTGCTACGCAACACACAACAAGATCTGGATTACAAAACTGCCATTGCATTATCTGCACACTCTCACCAAACACGATAACATTCATTGAATATATGCAGCCAACAAGTGGCACTGGACATTAAAATCACGTAGACAGAAGCCCGGATACTAAATATATTAAATCACACAACAATTAAAATAGGAATTGAAGAACTAGTCAGATTGGACCTCGAAACAAAGTTACACAAAACAGTAGAATAGATACATATATCAAAAGTAGAATAAACAAAGCCAGATTAACCTTTACAAGCGTAAACAACGTTTGGAGGTCTTCACAATACAGCACAAATACCAAACGAATAAAAACACAGATAAAGTTTATTTTAACATGTTTTTATTGTTTTCATTACTGAATACGGATAAATAGTATTTTTTTTAGGTCACGAATTACACAAATTCACATAAATTTACATTTTTCAAAAGCAATACACTTAAGTGTAGATTTTCTTAAAAAATCAGTTGCAGTATATATAAGACTAATTGCAATAGTAAATAGAAGCAATCAGTAAGTGTGAGGATAGGTTGAAAGCAAAAGAAGGAGTTTAATGCTGCTGCAAAAGACACCATCAGACGTTATGATCACCCACAGCGTTTCCAGGCACTGGCAGATTTTCCAGTCACTGACAGCTTTTCCAGTAACTGAACAAGGAACTCAGAAGTGGGAGGGAGTTTAATGCTGCTGTAAAAGACACCATCATACGTTATGTTACCGACAGCGTTATCAGTCACTGACAGTTTTTCCAGTAACTGGCAGTTTTTCCAGTGACTTAGGATCTAACAAGTGGATTGAGTTTGTTGCATCAGCCGTGATTGTCAGTGACAGCTTTTCCATTCACTGACCATGGATCTAAAATAAGCAGAAGAAGAAAAACAAGAAGTAGAAGACTTGTCATATGGGAGCAAATAAAGTTATTGCCCATTGCGAAGCGATGATGGCCACAACATCAGACGGTTTTGTCTTAATAATGTGATGTGCGCTGTATTTGGATTATAGTGAGGAAGAGGCTGCGCTGGTCATCAATCTCACTCTTATCCACTCTGGGCTTTCCTCATTGAGACCACAGGTCGCTTGAAACTTGCGGGATTCGATCGTCCACCGTTTCTGTTCATCGCTGTGAGAAGCGAGTGTCTAAACGTCTTGACAACAGCGAACCCCCTTGGAGCAAATACAGAAACAATAACAAACGTTTGGACTAAAATGTCTTTCTCGGGGACTAGATGCAACATAAATTATAACCAGATTTGACAAAGTTGAGGCTTCCAGACATAGTGCTCATGTTGTGCCTAAATGAACATCAGGATTACTGTCAGTTTCCAAATAGAAGATAATGTCGTCGATGATATCCTGTTAAGAATATTATTTTACTAGGTCTTGCCTTTGTCTGGGTGTGGGGGTGGTTAGAGGTTGGTGACTAGTTTTCTTTCTCGCTGGCTTCCTTTAAGTTGCGATTTCGTTTAGCTTGGTTGGCAGTATCGTGTTGAGTCCGAAGATTAAACCCGACACCTTTGCCATGAGGAGCAAGTGATCTGAATAATCTCATATACAGACGCTGCTGCACTAACTTATCAAGCCTCACACAAGGGGCTCAGATCGTAGAACGAATCCCAACGCCTAGGCTCAGAGAAATCGAGTCGCCAAAAAGAGCAGAATGCGCGGTGACTCCACAGCCAATTCCTCACATGTGGGCCCAGGGTACAAACCTCTGCAGTGCCAGGATTGGATTTTACAGTCATATGAAAATAAATTCTTGCGCTGTCACCATCTTCGCTTGCGATGGGCAACTATTAATAGATTATCTAAACGGTGGTTAAAAAGTGTTTTGTCAGTCCCAGAAAAGGCACCAAGGTCCAGATGATATGCTCTTCCTCGTACTAGGCTTCGTCTTTTTTTGATGTGGCGTTGGCCAGCTTACTTCCTCGCTGTCTTACCTTCCTTATCTGTAGGCTGGGTACCAATTTACTGTTAAGTAGACTAGACTGTGTCTCGACAGGGAGGCAAACTCGGTCTGTTTTTTGTTAGATAAAAGAGCTCCGCCACTCTATCACACAAATGATCTGTGGTAACAGATTTATAAATTGTATACATTTCATATGCATCATAATTTCTGTTGATTTCTGTACCTGACACAGAATATTTTCTCAGCTTGCGGGCCCATAGGTCAGGGGTAACAACAAGTCAGGCAGTCTTGTTATACCATTTTTTCAACGGGGCAGTAATTGCCTCCCTTGATCTGCCAGAAATTCGGCTTGACAACAATTGCTTTTGTCGTCCGTCATAAAACTGGACACCCAACGCTACGTGCACAGAGACGTATCAACGTTACTTATCGTATCTTAAGTTGGTATCAGTTTCATGACGGTACTCTGCAAAGGCGTCTCAAACTTGCAGCTTTGGGGTCACTTGCCGTTATCCAATCCGTTTCTCGCTACTTGTCAGTTACATCCGGTTAGCCAAGTCGTTTCTCGTTACTTGTGGGTTACTTCCGGTTAACCAAGTCGTTTCTCGTTACTTGTGGGTTACATCCGGTTAACCAAGTCTTTTCTCGTTCCTTGTGGGTTACATCTGGTTAATTAACCCGTTTCTAGTTACTTGCGGGTTACATCCGGTTAGCCAAGTCGTTTCTTGTTACTTGCGGGTCACAACCGGTTAGCCAAGCCGTTTCTCGTTACTTGCGGGTTACATCCGGTTAGCCAAGCCGTTTCTCATTACTTGCAGGTCACATCCGGTTAGCCAAGCCGTTTTTCGCTATTTACGAGCTACAACCGGTTAGCCAAGCCTTTTCTCGTTACTTGCAGGTCACATCCGGTTAGCCAATCCGTTTCTCCCTCCTTGCCGGTCACAACCGGTGTACAAGCCGTTTCTCGTCCCTTGTCGTAGGTCACATGTCGCTTGTACCATGAGTACTTCTCGGCTCAATTTATCCTGCCTTTAGTTATGATATATCTTCGTGCGATTTCGGTTCCTATTGTGATATTATGAATCATAATACTTGCCTCCTTCATACGGCCTCTTAGAGCGGGTTGAGTTTGAGACCCTCTGTACACGTTTTTTTTTTTTTATAAACACCTTGCGATTTTCTGCTCCGTTGTATGCTCGACTTTCTCGTATTTTTTTTTTTGTTTAATTATATTAGACAGTCATAAACATTCTTTTCCCTTTGTCTGAAAGACGATTGCTGTTGATAACGATATAGTTTCGCTGAAGTAAAATTCAAGGCGACTGTCTCAAGGGTCTTGTAAAGACAAGTCGTAGACCACACACAAGGTTCACGGCGCTGCTCAGTGTTTCACACATGAATGTTGATGCCTTATCATGTCTGTGACTTGACTTTGTTGTACCTCGTTTACCATGGCACATAAAAGTCTCTTTTTTTCTTGATTCTTATATTGTATAAGCTTTAAATCCAAACCACCTCTTACGTGTGATTGGATCCAGCGGGCTATGGACACCTGCCTTTTGAGGATGGTTACAATTTTACTATTTCTTGCGCCCCTATCAGACCCTGACAAGACACAAGAGTCCATTCAACCGATAGTCTCAAACTCAATGAATAAGCTATAGTAACAGTAATAAATAAATTCGTGAGGGTTAATTAAAATAACATGGTTTATTTGAAAAATACGTTTATTATTTTAATCATGACTTTCATCCGCTGAGCCAATTTTCTTCACGAAGTCAAAATTTTCAGTTACTGTAGACTTAAAAAATCGCCACATAAAATAGCTATTTTAAAATAGTTTCATTGACCCAGAGACTCTTTGTCTTAATGCAATCAGGTTTAATTAACTCACATTATTAACTAATTTATATTTTTACCATCTTTTAAAACATCCAATAATTACTGTAAACCTTGAAAAAAAGGTGATATTAAAAATAAGTAGTATTTTTATTACTCCCCTCAATTATTTTTTTTTAATCGTAAAAAGCGTGTGTGGTTTATTGTCACTGTTTAAACATGTTGAAAGTCGGAAAAAATCACTATTATATAACTATTAATGTTTTCCTTGCATCGATAACCCTACTAAAAGGACTAGATTATGTTCCCCTTGTATCGGTAACCCTACTAAAAGGACTAGATTATGTTCCTCTTGTATCGATAACCCTACTAAAAGGACTAGATTATGTTCCTCTTGTATCGATAACCCTACTAAAAGCACTAGATTATGTTCCTCTTGTATCGATAACCCTACTAAAAGGACTAGATTATGTTCCTCTTGTATCGATAACCCTACTAAAAGGACTAGATTATGTTCCTCTTGTATCGATAACCCTACTAAAAGGACTAGATGATGTTCCTCTTGTATCGATAATCCTACTAAAAGGACTAGATGATGTTCCCCTTGTATCGATAACCCTACTAAAAGGACTAGAGTATGTTCTCCTTGTATCGATAACCCTACTAAAAAGACTAGATTATGTTCTCCTTGTATCGATAACCCTACTAAAAGGACTAGGTTATGTTCCCCTTGTATCGATAACCCTACTAAAAGGACTAGAGTATGTTCTCCTTGTATCGATAACCCTACTAAAAGGACTAGATTATGTTCCCCTTGTATCGATAACTATTACGTTGCAGCCTACAAATCTTAAATATTTTGTTGTCTATTTGGGATTTGCTATTGTTATGCGAGACACGATCCTTTTAGCTACATAGTCATCTTTGGTTATATCACTGAGAGTTGACCTTTTCGAATGTGTAACTGCCGGACTTGGTGTGCACTGAAGAGGGGTTGATTTTATTTACTTTAAGTGTGTTTGTTCAACTGGTCTTGGCGATCTCTGATGTGCGCTGCTCTTTGTGGTTGTCACTTTCTGTTGGCGAAGATTTGACACTTTCAGCCACAGACAGTGGTTTAAACGCTTTTATTTAACTTCACTTGTTAGTTAGGGTCAAATCTTGTATTTTATAACTCATGTGCTTCCTGGCCTAAACGCTAGAGCTGAAACTTTCAGAAATGATGCGAACCTGATGATAATTCACGCTAATAATATGTGTGGTAAAATATTGGGACAGTTTGGGACAATTTGTAATCAGTAAAGCGAGGTCATGTTTGTACACTACTTACTTTTTTGGCAATACTTTATTTTCATTCAGCATAGTGGTCTACGGGTTGGATTCATGCCTAGTGCTCTAGAGATCCGCTGTTCAAAACCTAGACAACTCATATGATTTAATTTTCTTCTAGTTTTCTTTTTGTAAATCTGATTTAAACTGTTTCATCAATACATTCCATTTGATTGTGACGTTGTTTTAGGATAATTTTCAGTATATGTGTGCGTGCGTATTTGTGTATGTATGTGTGTGTGTGTGCGTGTGTGTGTGTGTGTGTGTATGTGTATGCGTATGTGTATTTCTTTTATAGTATTACAGACGCATATAAGCAATAATATAATATTTTAATTTTACATAAGAAAGACTTCACATTTCCGAAAAGGATTAAATAAAATGAATAAATCATTAATTTGTTTTAATCACTTTTATTTCAAAATGCAGTTACTTACAATCCCTGTCCAAGAACCACATTATACAGTATGCATCTAGTATTCGGATTGCCTTGTTAATGCACTGAAAAGGAAACAATAATTCCGTACTATTAACTTAGCTTTACATTTACGCCTTACGTCATTCCCTCATTTTGTTTTATCACAAACGTATACACAACCAAATGCTACTGAATACTTAGCGCCCCACGATCTTATTTCATAGCTGTGTCTAACATTGTGTAGTGAGTAACATAACTTACCTTAACTTAACTTAATCTCTTTATACTGGTTTAGAAGACTATATATTTATATTTATATTTATATTTCCTTATTCTAAAATTATGCGCATTCAATCTATTTTTAAATGCACCAACTGTCCCTGCCTGCACTACTTCATGTGGCAATGCGTTCCAAGCATTCACCACTCTCTGACTAAACAAATATTTCCTAATATCTAATCTGGAACTGTCGTTAGTTAATTTGTAGCTATGCCCTCTTGTAGGTGGTTGAGTTTTGAAAAAAAAACTTGTTAAAGTCTAATTTATGCTTTCCTCTGATTATCTTATAACCGTGTATTGTCACCTCATGAGGCGTATGAGCATCAAATAATTAGTAGGGTTATTCATTGTGAAAAGCAGACAAAGATTATGTATGAATGTTAAGGTGGCAGTTTCAAACACCTATGACTATTCTCACTGGTTTATTTTTTTTTTTTTTTTGGGGAATTAATGTGTTTTGTTTTGTTGGGTTTTTTTTTTTTGGGGGGGGGGGGGGGTTGTTGGGGGGGGGGGGGGGGGTCTTATATGTCTCCTTTACAAAAAACAAGAATTAAGATTTGAGGTACAGATCCTTAAATTGATGTGTTCCTTCGTTAACCCCACCTTCGTTTCATCTTCGTCCTTGATGACGTCATGACTTTGTGATCTTGTTTCACTGCATTGTGGTGAGACGCCTTCTCCATTATCAGGCGAGGCGACCTATCTATGAACTGAGAAACAGTTTTCTCAATCCACTCTCTAAATATTTAGCCTTTTAAATCTGTATAATCGTCCAGATTGACTGTCGATTTTGAAATGAAAAGAGTTCAATATTCTTCAATAGTCTAATATGTCTGCTGCCAGCATAAGATATTATCGTCGTTTTCCTTTGCTACTTGGTATAATTCTTGTCATTAGGAACATCTCATTTGGATCGTCTGCAGCTTCGTCTTCCAGGATGTCATACTCATGTCCAGGGCCTTCATATCACGTTTACACACATCTTTGAACCTCAATTGTCCATAGAGTATATTTTTGGGAATGCGGCCATCTTCCATGCGACGAACGTGACCGATCCTTCTGTCTAAGGAGAGTAGACATGATTGAGAGACTAGTGCGAGGGTGCACCTTATTGGCTATATGAATCAGATAATAAAGCCATTAAACGATGGAAAGAAAACTGGTATTCAGTGGACACCGGTCACAATTAGTGAACCTGGATTACGCAGATGTTCTGGCCCTTTTGTCATACAGTCATAGCCAAATGCAAGAAAAACTTGATATTGTGATAAAACAATCAGCCACATTGGAACTGAATATCAATACGAAGAAAACCAAGCTCCTTAAATTCAGAACTATTAACAAAGAAATGTTCATGTTTGAAGGAGGACGGCTGCAAAAGGTTGATATCCTTTACCTACCAAAATGACTTCCATTCATTTAAACTTATGTGAAGTGCATTTATTCTCTCTTCATCTATATATACAATACATTAACATTCTCTACGCCTTTCTCTAATATCACTTGCTTCTGAAAGCTACCAGGTGTGACTTTTCACAATTGATAAATTTTTGTCGCCTGTACACTTGCAACAGGTGAATCCTGCACTTTACCGCTTTCTAAAATGTATATTTTGAGACCGCAATCTCTATGCTATTTTGCAGCCAAACTTTCAATTTTATTAGTGTAACTTTATATAAAATCTGAAATTCCATACATTTTTCGTTTAATAACCTTTCTGTCAAACAGTCATTTCTGTCTTGCTCTCTTGCTGTCCTTGAAGATAGACTTATGTAGTCTTTGACCCATAATGAGAATAGCCGTTGACTTATTAAAGTGGGTAATATTTTCTTATACCTGTTTGTATATTGGAGGCTGCGTGGCCTAGGGGTGAAGCCGCCGTCTTACAACCCCAACGTATCCGGATCGAATCACGCTCGTGTCCAGTTTGGCAGACATTGTTTTTTTTTTTCGCTCCTCCACGTACGGAAAGTAATAGCAACCGGACTGCACACTTGCCAAGAAACTTATAACAGCCAAATAAGTGGCCGTTGCAAGAAGCGACTTTCTGCAAAGGACGTGCAATTTACATTACATCTGTTTGAAAGGCGATGATAAAGACTTCGATACTTAGCCTCCCTAGACGGGGAACTGAGATGTTAGTCCGGTCAGGCACAACATACTGACCAGAACGTCGCGGGTTGGTTAGGCACAATATACTGAACAAGACTACTATCTATGTAGCGGTCCCTTGAAACAGATGGTTTTCAAGGCAGCCTGGCTGACAAGATGTGGATCAACACGATCCCCGTAGCAGTGAGCGTCAAGCAGATGAAGCCAAACATAACACAACTGACTACCTCGGTCTATCTTATTCCGCAGGCTCGGGATGTAAGGAAAGCTACTACAACCCACCACTTAACGGCCTTTTCGTGGTGCGCTAAAGAGTAAACTTACTCATTGTGGGCATTAAACAACAAGAACAGCCTCCCTAGATAGATATCTCTACAGCTTCATTGGCATGTTTGTGAGCGTTACGAATTTAACTGGTACACCCATCGTAACATTCACGACATATTAAAGTCTAACCTACTTCTTGGAATCATATGCAGCCGTATTTTAATGCCGTAGACACGGACATTTCTTACACATGGTGCATAGTGTGGTGGTGAGTGAGTGTTTCCTATTTACCGTAAGAATGCTACAAATGTTGTATTCCTGGTTTACAATTACCAAAACGTTCCTGTAGAACTGCGAAAAGGCTATTTAGCCGAAGTGGTGTTTGTTTGTCTTTATGTGTGAGTGCTTGTGCTTGCTTTTTTTGGTAATCGGTTGAATGACTGATTGTTTGAATGATTGACCGATATCAGACTCTGCGAGTGGGGACGGCGTGGTCTAGTGGCTACGTGGCACGGCTCACAACTCGAAGGTGCTGGGTTCGATCCCCATCACAGCACCGGCCGTTAACTAGGAAGCAAACCCTTAGAAAATGCAGGAGGAAGCAGACCCTTACATAAAATTCATGCTGAAGTCGGATGCACTGGGCCGACAGGCGCAAAATAAAAACCACAGTGCAACGCATATCGCCTTGGGGATTAGAGAAAATAAGGCCAACGAAAAAAAAAAAAAAAGACTGCGAGTGATCTGTGTCTATTGTCTATGAGACGGCTTTCCTTGTCATTGCATTTACTTCTTCATTTGTTCATTTTTTTTGTGCGGTTGGCGTGGGGGGGGGGGGGGGGGGAGGGGGGTGTGTTCCTTTACTCTGTAGTTAACATATATGGCTCCTCACCTCTCTGTATCATGCAGTAGGCAAAATTCATTTCATTTTTACAATACAGTTGCTTACTGTGTCGCAAAAGAACAGTTAATTCACTGGTGATCTTAGTACCGAACAGAGAACACATCAAGCTGAAAAAAATGGGCTGTTTAAAAGAAAGATTGTGAGAAACGAAACAAGTATCGTATAAATTCGACTTCAAAGCTCCAAATCCTTTTGATTGTTGTAATCGTGTGACCTCCATGACCCGAGCGGGAGATAATCAGCTTTTCATTGTTGACCTGAAGATTGAGGCGAACATCAGAGCGATAGAAGTATGTTGTGTGTCTGGGGACAGAAGTGATGTTCAGCGTATGTCTGCTTCAAGCCAACGATTCGTTATGCGTACAGTTGACGTTACAAGTGGAGACGAAAGGAAGAGGGTATAAATGTGACGGAATATAAGGCAGTGCTCGTATGTTACCGGATCTTGATTGACGAGTAACGTATAGCAACAAAAGTGAACGGCCTATGGAGAAATTAAGGAGGGTCGGCCTTGGGGCATCTTACTCCATTTTATAGAAACTACAAGTCACAAGTATAAACAAAAGTCTACTACATCTCAAGGCTGTTGATGTAATTGTTGTTGCTGTGTCGCTGTTGTCGAGTAGTAAGGCAGTTGGCTTCTCAAAGTGATGAATGGAAACGGCGTTGGTTCGAGCTCCGCATGGTTAAAGGGACTCCAGGTCTCAAAGAGGCGGGACCAGAGTGACTGCATCCTGAATTACCTCCAGTCGTTTTCACTTATGTCTTGCCACTGGCCAATCGTAGTTCGGGACCAGAGAGTGAAGTTGATGACCAGCGCAACCCCTTTCTCACTATAATCGGCCTACAGTGTCTTGAAAAGAGAATAATTCGAGATGACTTAATTCAGGTGTATACGATAATCAAAGGAAAGCATAAATTAGACTATAACTAGTGTTTTTTTTTCAAAATACAACCACATACAAAAACAAGAGGGCATAGCTATAAATTAACTAAAGAAAAGTCCAGATTAGATATTAGGAATTATTTATTTAGTAAGAGAGTAGTGAATGCTTGGAATGCATTGCCACAGGAAGTAGTGGAAGCAATGACTATTAATGCATTCAAGAATAGATTGGATGCGCATAGCTTTTAGAGCCAGGAAATGCAAATGAAACTGATTGTATACAGACTCTGCAGAGTCTACTAAACCAGTATAAAGACGTTAAGTTAAGTTATAATTTAAATACAGCACAAGTTACATTACGCTGTAGATGTATTCTTACATTGTGTTTGCAAAGTTTTCCTTCAACTGAAAAATGATCTATAATATTTTTTTTCGTTGGGAAAGGAGCATTTGTCTGGGCAGTCTTCTGCCCTATATTAGCTAACACCGGTGACTAACTCGTTCAGCTTCTATTTGTGGTACCAAAGTATGTCACATGTCACGCCGTTTCCATTGACAAATCGTGCTCGTCAAATTGTCCGTCTGATGATTGTGACGAGAGGGTCCTAATCTGATATCACACGTCACTCTCAGGTCACGCTATTATCACCCCTCGTGCCGTCAGAGGCTACTATCTTGTTTACATTTTCAAGTGCCCAGACATCATAGATTACACACTTTTCAAGGCCTTTATGACGCAAGTGCACCCTACACAACACTTACATGGAGGGGAAAAGGTCGCGATGTTTCTATAATTTTTTTTAAAGATCAAGGTAGTCTGTCTGAGATGAAGTGTTACAGACGTTGCTGTACTAGGTCTCAGGTTTGTGAGACTGGGTGAACAGTGTCGGCTGTTACAGTTTTGTCTACCCTAGCTTTTAGTCATAAGATAAAGGGTCATCATCAGAGGCGTATATTCAATGTTTGCTATGCGTATTCCACGCCTCCGTTTGAAACTCCTAATATGTATTTTTAATAGTTTGTTATGAGAGATTTTTTATTAATTAAAAGATACATTATTTTGCATTTTTCCGAAATATTTTGTTGCTACCCTAAGACGTCACTAGCCGTTAAATCATCTGACTACTATTTTGGACAGTGTTCAAGAAGAGAGAATAAAAGGGGGAAATGAGTTCTGGGTCTTTGCGTTGTGCGGCTTAAAATGCAGCACACATCACTATACTAGATATGGGTGAAAGAAGTTTTGATCAAAGGACGTCACTTTTTGTAAAACAAAATTTAATTTTACGTGTTTCCCTCACTATTTTCTACTGGCAGAGGCGTGCCTATTCCACTCCATACGGTAGTCATTTGGGTGATATTAAGACGCATAAACTAGTGCTTGGATGTATGTGTGTGTCTGTATATACCTAAGCTAGGTTTGTGCGCTCTCAGAAGCCAGCCCATCCAAAGTGCAATGGAAGGGCCTCACATTGAAGACGCGTGTGCAAGTTGTGCAAGAGTGTGATTGTTGGACAGAGTAAAATGAAACAAGAGTGTGTGGAAAGAAGAAGAGAAACCCCATAGTTATACACTACCTGCATTCTGCGATGAATGTAAACTGGTCGACATCCTTCAGCTGTTAGAAACCGAATCACCGCTTGCTGATCAGCTCTGGACGGATTCCGTACACACCCGCCCTGTTTTCAACGGTCTCCTGATGAAACTATGAGTCGCAGGATAACGACATTTTGCAAACTTGACGGTTGGTATGTGCTGTTTACATCAGAAGCGGCACCATCATGCGCATCGTACGTATGTTCACTCGGTGCAGTTCGGTCTGGTTTCATTTGAACACGCCTCGTATCTAACACATGGTTGTGCACGTCTCGCCAACTCATGTCTGTAACTTCATCCCCAAGTATGTAATAGGCAACTGAGTCTGACAGAAATTTCTAGAGAATCTCTCTAAAAAGTTACTATACATGGAATAATAGAAAACAAAGGAAACAGTAATGTAAACCTTACAGTCATATTGAATTTCTAATCGTGTTTTGTTTTTTTCTTTCTGTGTCTGCAGAGATCTTAGTTACAACAACATTCAATACATTGGACCACAAACACTCAAGAGTTTGCCAATTCTAAAAAACTTGTAAGTATACTGTGTGTTTGCCTGCTTTCTTGAGTTTGTTGTTGGAAGATACGCGCGTTGAGTTAACACTTGATTTATTTGGTAGCGCGTTGAAGAAAGATGGAAAAATTGAGCTGGACCGAGAAGAAATCAAATGAAAAGGTGTTGGTGGAGATGAGAGAAGAGAGAAAGTTGATACGGAAGATAAAAAGAAATCGACTTGGCTTGTTAGGACATAATCTGCGGAAAGAGGGCTCGGTCAAAACGGTTTGGGAGGAAATTATGCAGGTAAGGAGAGGGAGGTGAATATCTAGAAATACTTTTTTGTCTCAAGCTTGCAGAGATATGGCTGTGCGGAGATATGCTGAGATTGAAGACGGCTGCAGAGGATTGGCAGAAATGGAAGGACAAAATCCATGAGCGTGTTGACCAGTCCTAGGACTGAATGGTCTGATGTTGATGATGATGATGGGTTCAAGAAGCTGCTCTGCTTATATCCCGAGGTGTACTTTTGAAGGTGGTCCTTCGTCCTTCTGGCTGCAGTGCAATGTGAAGATTCTCACAAGACTTGCCACTATGGGGAATCGAGTGCTGATCCCCACCACCTTGACCAGATTGTTGTGAGACAATGTTTCCATGAGCCTGACATGTATCGCCTAGCCCTGATATTAGTCTTGGTTCCCTTCCAAGAATAGAAACATGCTTCAACATTAGCCATGGTGTGTCACCCTTTCATGTGTAAGCACAATTAAAGCCTTACATGTGTAAGCACTATTAAAGCAGTCTCCTTCTTCTTTCGATCCAAACAAAGCGGGTTATTCTTTTCTTTTATATCAACATTGAATGTTCTATTTATAGATTTCGTTCAATCTATTTTGTGGTATGTATGAACGGAAGGTCATCCACAACCAAAATAGCCTTCTACTCAGAGGTGTAGGGAAGGTTGTTTGTCACATTTTACGGCATGCCAGCAATGTGATAGTGACCCCATTCTTGTCTCTGCCAACGCCCCTCCCCCCCCCCCCCACACACACACACAGCCTTTAGTGAGACCAGTCTAGCACACTATTTGCCCTCTCCTCTACGTGTGGTTCTATCTGGCCACTTGTAGGGCACTCAACAATACGAGCAGCATCATTGCATCTTACTTTACATACTAAAAACAGACTGTGGAGGGCTTTGCATAGGGCTGGCAACTGTATCATGTAAACAAATAGATACATACGCCTGCACTAGATGAGCACATACATGACTTAATACGTGCTTCCTCCAAGGAAGCCAAGTGCAACGGTGGCTTCATGGCACTGTGGATCAAAAATACAACAACGGTGTGTTACTAACTTTGCAAACAACTAAGTGCAACTGTCCTGCTCAAGTAGGACCGACAAGTGCAGATATCGCAGTCAAGCTGTAAACTATGGCACAACGCATTCCGTTCTCCAGACAACATCCTGCTACTTGACGTACAGAACTCTTTTCGTGGCCTAGTAGCAGCTGTTTGAGAACAAACGACGGAGAAGAGGATACTCTCTTTCTATTTATTTTCACTGAGTTAATGCGTTTGCTTGTGCGTAAGTGTGTGTATGTGTGTGTGTACGAGTGTGCGTGCGTATGTTTTTATGTGTGACTTATTGTGTGTTTTGTCTTTTTGTATATTGTATTTAGTCTTCTGTTAAGACCACTCACCGTTAAACCTTGGTTACTGTCGACTTGTTTTTCTGCTTTTATTTCTTTTTTTCGTCGGCGTTGTAGTTATCGGCAACCTGTTGATATATTGTGGCGTGATTGGCTTTTCTCGGTTTGGGATCATTTCATGTTCCCTTGTATATTGGTGGGTCTGGGGACTTTGTTTTCTTGACATTGTTTCTGTATTTGTTTTAGTTTCGATAAGGATCTTGTCACTTGCTCGACTTTGCTAGGACTTGATGGCATGTTTCATCCTCAAGCTTAGTTTGTGAACTATTTGTTGGATTCGATAGTCCGCTTTTGTCTTTCTTTTACCTTATGATTGCTCTCAGACACTCGTTGGTGTCGTTATTCGTGTTGTTTGACTGGCTTGATGGCCGGGTTAGGTGTCAAACTCGTTGGTGTGGTTATTCGTGTTGTTTGACTGGTGGCTAGGTCTATATCTCTTTGATGTGGTTATTCGTGTTGCTTGGCTGGCATGTTAGCCCTTAGCAGGGTTGGGTGTGAATCTCTATGTTGATGTTATTGTGTTGTTTGATTGGTAAGTTAGCTTTCAGAAGAGCCGTTGCTGTCTAGTGATGTTTTTGTGTACTGTTACTTCATATTGCTTCATACTATATTATGGTAATGAAACAGGCAACAAAAGAATGATGTAATGGATAAAATACTCTCTAGTGTTGAATAAAGAACACTTATTGATCTAACAATTTCTAGAAGTAATATTTTCAGTTTTTTTTCAAGAGCGACAAAGCTGATAGTGGGATTCCAGAATTATAGCGTTTATAATAACACTCCGTGTATTTGCTAACTTCTTCTTGTTTTGTTTTGTTAAATCCAACATTATTTTGTTGTATGATAAATATTTTAACGCCAAAATGTTCATTTTAATTTTATTTTTATACGTTTTTTTTATTAATTTGTAATTTTTTTTAGGGGGTGGGTCGGTGGGGTAATTTTAGAAATAACTTATTCGCGTCATGCCTCTGTCTGCCTAGTTGTAAATGAGCATCTCACTATAAGAGTCAGGGCAAGTCAGGTAGTGAGGTGGCACACAAAATGAGCATCTGACTATAAGAGTCAGGGCAAGTCAGGTAGTGAAGTGGCACACAAAATGAGCATCTGACTATAAGAGTCAGGGCAATTTAGGTAGTGAAGTGGCACACAAAATGAGCATCTGACTATAAGAGTCAGGGCAAGTCAGGTAGTGAAGTGGCACACAAAATGAGCATCTGACTACAAGAGCCAGGGCAAGTCAGATATTGAAGTGGCACACAAAATGAGCATCTGACTATAAAAATCAGGGCAAGTCAGGTAGTGAAGTGGCACACAAAATGAGCATCTGAATATAAGAGTCAGGGCAAGTCAGGTAGTCAAGTGGCACACAAAGGGTGAGACCTCGTACTTAATAGAGTAATTCATCAAAGATTATTTAGAAAATTAAAAGGTCAAAATAAACGAGGAGAAGACCACATGTACAATATTCTCGCTATCAATCAAACCCTAAAACACCAAATTAAGTCTAAACGGCAAATACCTGCAGCCAATCGACAACCCAAACTATCTGGGAGTCACATTTGATCGGCGCATGACATGGAAAAATCAGATCGAGAGAAACCGAATGAGAGCCAGATAAAGAATGGCAATCATGAGGAAACTTGCTGGCACAAGCTGGGGGGCAGACGAAAGTATACTAAAGAAACTGTACACTGGAAGAGTGAGACCAGTTCTCGAGTACGGCATTGCGGCATGGACAACAGCAGCAAAGGCGAACTTCGATAAAGTTAGCAAACTCCAAAACCAAGCCATGAGTTATAACAGAAGGCATGAAGTAAACTCCAATTGTAGAACTTGAAAAGATTACAAAATTGCAATCCATGGCCGACAGAAGTGACTGCAGAGCCCAGCTGCAATCACAGAAACTCAGAAGACTGACTAACCACCCAATGCACCAGAGATAAACAATTTCGGAAGTGGGAAACTAAAGCGAAGAAACTTTGCAGAAATAGCCAAAGCAAAGATGCACGAAAACCCCATGAACGCACTAACAACACCAAAGCCCATCCCTACTGTACGAAAACTTACCTGGAGGCAGCATATATTTCCAGAGGTGGTAGAAAATATACCAGGTATTAGAAACAAAAACTGCCTGTCTGAAAAAGAAAGAAGAGATACTACCCTGAGTTACATTACGGAAAACTATCCAAGCATGGACTGGACCCATGCATACACCGACGGTTCCGTAACAAATACAACACAGTACGGAGGAGCAGGAGCATTCCTGAGCCTACCAAATGGCAGAAAAATAACACTGTCATTCGCTACTGGAAAATACACAATCAATTTCAGAGCGGAGGCAGAGGCACTGAGGGCGGCAGTGGAAGAAATGGTGACAGGTAAAAGGAATGAAAGCCATTTAGTCCTGCTTACAGATGCCTTGGCCGTAGTCATAGCACTGAACAGCCAGAAAAAATACTGAACTTAATGATTTAAGAGCAGTACTCTGTCAAATATGCCAGCAGGCCGCACCAAAAAGAGTAGTGGTGCAGTGGGTCCCATCTCACTGCAACATCCAAGGCAACGAGGAGGCAGACAGACTGGCAAAAGAAGGTGCAAAACTACCACAACCCGATACTAGTATGACATACGAAGAGTCAAAACGGCTTATTAGAGCTAGATACATGACCAAATGGAAAACCGAACATACTGGTTACACCAAAAACGATGCCTATTACCAGTTGAACAGAAAAGAGCAGGTCGTGGTCTTCAGACTTCGCACTGGCCACAATAGACTCAGGTACCACCCATTCAACAAATTGAAGATAGGTGGCACCGACGAATGCCCTTGTGGTACCGGGAAAATGACCGCTGAGCATTTGCTGCAAAACTGCCCGACATACGAGCATCAGAGAGAGCAGATGTGGCCATACCAGTGGCAACACTAGACAAGCTCTATGGCAGTGTCGACAGCCTCAGGATGACGGCTGCTTTTTTCGAAAAAATAATGGTTACTGTCTGACTGCGTACGAAGAAGAAGAAGAAGAAGAAGAAGAAGAAGAAGAAGAAGAAGAAGAAGAAGAAGAAGAAGAAGAAGAAGAGTTAAAATCAGATGGAATAGGCGTGGAAGTTGCCAAATATATTGAATATTGGATAACGGGAAGAAGGCAGAGTGTGGACATAAATAAGGAGTACTCTGAGTGGTGTGAAATAAAAAGTGGTGTGCCACAGGGCTTAGTTTTGGAACTAATATTGTTCTTGATATATATAAACAATTTGGACATTGATATGGGATTCATGATTGCAAAATAATTGCTGATGGCGCAACACTATGCAGTAGTGTCTCATCTAAAGCAGAAGTGGATAAATTAAGGTGGGATTACAAACCTTCGAGCACTCAGAATACTTCAAACAGAAAGGCAACCTCCAACAAAAATAGCTCTATTCACGGACTGCACAATACTATTAAAGACAATACAAAAAAACAACAACGAACCACTGTTATCAGAGATCAGAGCAGAACTAGAAAAACTCCGGAGATCCTGAACAATAGCGCTCCAGTGGCTACCCATCCATTGCGGAATCACGGGAAACGAGAGAGCTGACGCTCTGGCAAAGGATGACAGCAAAAAGCCAAAATTTAATCATCGAACACCATATCGAGAAATCAAGAACATCATCAGAAAGCAGTATATACACCAATGGAGAGAAAACAGAAACATAAGCAGTACAGTAGACCCAATTCACCAACTCAAAAGAAATCAACAAACTACCTTATTTCGTCTGAGAACTGGACACTGCAGACTACTAGAACATCTATACTGACTGAAGATCTTCCACACCGATGAGTGCTCATGTGGAACAGGAGGCCAGAACCCTGAGCATATCCTACAGGAATGCCCAATCTATAGGGAAATGAGATGTCAGACCTGGCCAAAGGGTGCGGAACTGAGACAAAAAGCTGTGAAACAGCCGCTCCGGGAGTTTAGTTACGTTAAGTTAAGTAACCAAGTCTCAAACACTTCCTCCCCGACAACAACGTCTGCTATAAGACAGCCTATGCCTTGTAAATATAAAAGTGAAAGGGGGCGATACCAGTATGTACATTTGGTGATGTAACTATTTCATACTTGTACGGATCAATAAGCACATTTCTACATTTTCTAGTCATCTTCGCTGTTTAGTTTAGTTAAGTTTGTTGTGTTGTTTGTCTCCGACGAAAAGTTCGGGTCGTAACAATTGTTGTTGTTTTTGTATGTGTCGTAACATGAAGTGGGCCTATACTTAGTTATAATATTATTTACATTGAAATTGTTACGTTCTTTTTTTGGTATGTTTCAGACAACTTGACCATAACCAGATCTCGTGTCTGTCTGAGGGAGCGATTCGAAATCTGAAAAGTATAGAGATATTGTAAGTGTCCTCTGACCTATTCTTGTGTTGTGAAAAATGTCGTGTGAAATAGTTCAGATTTATATTGTCTTAGTTTCTCGTGTTATATTTTTGATGTCCCTGAAAACCAATAAAACATGTTGGAAATGCAAAGCAGGAGGCCTTTTTGTCTAAACCCTTATCAGACGGAACGTGTGAACGAATGCAAACAGTAGCAAGGAAGAACTGCAAGGAAGTAGGAAACGTTTTTCTTGGGTCATTGTTTCGCATGATACAAAATATATGATACCTACAGAGGATGACCAGCTGACACAGAGCCCGTATTACACCACTTTTGTGGTTCATGGTAACAATTTGTTTTAAAGAGGTTGCCAGATCCATGAACAACCCTCTTTCGTCGCCATTTACAAAATATATGTGCTGTTACAGTTTTTCTTTTCCTTCCACTCCACTTATCAATCAATGGGAATCGAGTGGTCTAGAGGTTGGGAGCTTTGCTGACAATCCCAACGTATCAGGTTCAAGGCATATCGTGGATGTTTCCATGGTTAGATAGTGTCTCCTAGTCGACCCAGCTTTAAATTGATACCTGACAAAGTCAAAAGAAAATTTCGGAGCCGCCGGAGCTATAGAGTTCGTACTCTGTCGTCGGCACTTTAATGGTGAACGGGGCAGAGCACAGATGAGGGCGTCCAGGAGCAGTAAGGTTGATTCTATCAGCCATTTTGCATTCCGATTACCACTCAAGATAAAAGAAAAATAGTGAAGAAAGTGTAGTACTATAACAACTCTAAATCCATTACAGCACATACAAGATGCGAAGACGGCATAACATTTGATCTGCCACAAAGAATAAATTACGTCAATGCAGAAACCGTTAGCAATCATTTCAAAATGACATAAACCTGTATGTTCCGAGGACAGATGTATCCACTCATCTAAGATAATATGGGCCTAATTCCATATTCCCTGTTTGCCACGCATGCGTGTGAACAGCATCTTTACTTTACTTGTTTAAACTAGCCGGTCCAAAACTAGCAGGTCCAAAACTAGTAGGTCCAAAACTAGCAGGTCCAAAAATATCAGGTCCAAAACTAGCAGGTCCAAAACTAGCAGGTCTAAAACTAGCAGGTCAAAAACTAGCAAGTCTAAAACTAGCAGGTCCAAAACTAGTAGATCCCAAATTAGCAGGTACAAAACAAGCAGGTTCAAAACTAGCAGGTTCAAATCTAGCAGGTCCAAAACTAGCAGGTACAAAACTAGCAGGTCCAAAACTAGGAGGTCCT
This sequence comes from Ariolimax columbianus, assembly GCA_036924085.1. Lineage (NCBI taxonomy): Eukaryota > Metazoa > Mollusca > Gastropoda > Stylommatophora > Arionidae > Ariolimax > Ariolimax columbianus. The sequence goes on from JAVGWX010000003.1 coordinate 49,013,393, forward strand.
AAAACTAGCAGGCCCTTCTTCTTCTTCTTCGTTCATTCTCAATCTCCCACTACCAAACCCTTAAGGGCTTAAGTAGCAGAATGTAGTCCAGAGAATGGAATGCGTTGTGTCGTAGTTTTACAGCTTGCTGCGATATTTGCACCTTTCGGTCCAACACATCCAACTTCAGCAAGCATTTTTTGAGTACCGGGTTAGCATTCCCTCTTCGATCCCTTCTCCTTAGCCAGTCTGCCCTGCTGCAGGCTGTTTTCCAGGATCACCGCGTGGAGGTGTAGAAGGGTCTTGGCAGCTATGGTTCGCTGGCCCGGATGCTAGCAGTCAGTTATGGGTCGCTGACCACTGCAGCTTATGCGCTGCTCAGCATCTTGATCCCACTAGCAGGTCCAAAACAAGCGACCTACTTACTACTGACGATCTAGCACCTCAACTGTCGCTAAAACCTTATACAACTACGATCACCAAATACGAAACACCTGCACAATCTTCAACTGGGCACTGCCTGCGAAATGGCGAACAGCTCAGGAGACCTGGTTATGCAACAATAACAAAACCACTTACTACATGCCAAACTGCCTGCTTATGGCCTGCCAAATTGCTTGCTTTTGGCCGCAAACGGAATAGCATCGTACGTAGATAAGATAAATAACCGGTTTACCGTTGCAGGTTTTACTGTAATTAGCAATTGGGTTATCGTAGATGTCTTCAAGTGGCCTTTAGTCATCTAACGTATCTTCATGTGGCCCTCGGGGATGTTTACTTAAGAGGATATCTACGTTGACCACCTGAGGCTTGTTTCAACAAAACACGCTGACCACCAACACATCCTTCCCTAGTGATTTCCGGGTTGGAAATAACAGACATTTGAATAGGCCCACTTACACACTGAGATCATCTAGTAAGAGACAATTAACAGAGCATTCTAACCCAGCTAGGGTAGAAGACTCTCGCGTCTGGTAAAACACTCTCCTTCATTTGTACAATCACGTCAGCTGAGTGGGAAGTAGTCTTATGGTCATGAAATTCAATTTCTAGAAGCTAAAGCCCAAAAATAATATTTGGATAGCAGAGTGAATACTGTTTTATCATATGCTCAGATGAAGAAAAAGAAGTAGATTTGAAAGATAAAGCTGAAGGAGACAAGTAAGAAGATAACAAAGAAAAGGAAATGAGGAGAAGAAGAAGATTAAGTAGTAGATGAAGAAGAAGGAGGATGAGGAGGAGAAGAAGAAGGAAAAGAAGATGAAAAGAAATTAACAAAAGAAAAAGGAAAAGAAGAAAATGAAGAAGAAGTAGGACAAGCAGGAGGGAAAACAGAAATTAAAAGAACAACAAGAAGAAGGAAGAGAAGAAGAATATGAAGAAAAGGAAGAAGAACAAGAACAAGAAGAACAAGAACAATAACAAGAACAAAAACCAGAAAAAGAAGAAAACGAAAAAAAAGAAGACGATGAAGAGGATAGAAATAAGAAGTAGAAGGCCAATCTAAGTGAGTTCCCATTTCCAAAATAAAAATGTGACCTTTCTGATCTCTCAACATCTGATGTAGACCAGCTGGTTATGCATGTATCGCGCAAGACCTAAATGACCCCCTCCTGCAAGTTTCGGGGTCTGGCTTGTCAACGCATTATCTCTATTATGAAAAGTCGTATCTGTTGCCTTGGTGGATCGGCACGAGGATAAGATGAGTGGAATCTAGCCATCAACACGTCCTGGTACTGGAAACACATGTAAAGACACGTCAAGTGAACAGCTGACTTCTCATACTGTAATATGAGGTTTATATGATACATTATCTATGCGCTTTAATTTTGAAAATTTTCAAAACTTTATATTTGAGCTATGGTAGTTGACTTTCAAAATTTGTTACCTTTCTGTTTGTTGGTCAATAAATATGATTTTCTTGTGTGTAAAGACACAATTTAATAAAGAACTTGTTGGTGTTATTGTTTTTGTAATGTGTTTGTTAGTTTCTGAGATACAAAAAGATAAAGGTGAAAAATTATGGAAAACCAAAAAAGAATTTGGACTACCGCTAGGTCTAGTCGCTCCGATAGAAATCCATGGAAACCACAACAACGAACCGATACTGTGTTTACAATATCGACAGTACTGTTAGTTTCCAATTCAAACGTATTTATTACATCTAAACAAGCAAAATAAACAGATCTACTCGATAAAGATCTTTCCCAACAAACTACTTCACCTTTCGCAAAAAGTCGGCTTGCTCTAAATGGCGTATAAGAAGAAAAATTGTTCAACATTCAATTGTAATCTAAAATACTTTTACCGGCTAAATATCGTGTGTAGATGGATGACATATTCAGCATTTTTTTAATGGCCATAGGTAAGGTCTCCATGCCAAAAAAATATTTTTTTTTTTTTTTAATTCCGATTTTGTAGGCCGAGTTGGTCCAGAGACTCTGGACCAGGGAGTGCTAAAGGTTTTATTGTATGCTGGCATGTGTACGTTTAGCTTATTAAAGTACACTTACATATGAACAAATACATATTTTCGCATTGTGTGTTTCTGAATCCAAGGAAAATGAGCTATTCACTCTTGAGTTACTACTTCTTCTTTGACTCTTAAGACACGGAGTTAGTCACTCTTGAGTTACTACTTCTTCTTCTGAATCCAAGGAAAACGAGTAATTCACTATTGAATTACTGCTACTTCTTCTTTGACTCTCGGGAAAACGAGTTATTCACTCTTGAGTTACTACTTCTCCTTCTGACTCTCAGGAAAACTAGTTATTCACTCTTGAGTTACTACTTCTTCTTCTGAATCCAAGGAAAACGAGTTATTCACTCTTGAGTTACTACTTCTCCTTCTGACTCTCAGGAAAACTAGTTATTCACTCTTGAGTTACTACTTCTCCTTCTGAATACAAGGAAAACGAGTTATCCACTTGAGTTACTACTTCTTTGACTCTCAGCAAAACAAGTTATTCACTCTTGAGTTACTACTTCTCCTTCTGACTCTCAGGAAAACGAGTTATTCACTCTTGAATTGCTGCTACTTCTTCTTTGACTCTCAGGAAACCGAGTTATTCACTCTTGCGTTACTACTTCTCCTTCTGAATCCAAGGAAAACGAGTTATTCACTCTTGAGTTACAGCTCCTCCTTCTGACTCTCAGGAAAACGAGTTATTCACTTTTGAATTACTGCTTCTCCTTCTGACTCTCAGAAAAACGAGTTATTCACTCTTGAGTTACTACTTCTCCTTCTGACTTTCAGGAAAACGAGTTATTCACTCGTGCTGCTACTTCTCCTTCTGAATCCAAGGAAAACGAGTTATTCACTGTTGAGTTTCTACTTCTTTTTTGACTCTCAGGAAAACGAGTTTTTCACTCTTGAGTTACTGCTTCTCCCTCTGACTCTCAGAAAAACGAGTTATTCACTCTTTAGTTACTACTTCTCCTTCTGACTCTCAGGAAACCGAGTTAGTCACTCTTGTTGCTACTTCTCCTTCTGACTATCATGAAACCGAGTTAGTCACTCTTGTTGCTACTTCTCCTTTTGAATCCAAGGAAAACGAGTTATTCACTCTTGAGTTACTACTTCTCCTTCTGACTTTTTGGAAAACGAGTTATTCACTCTTGAGTTACTGCTTCTCCTTTTGACTCTCAGGAAAACGAGTTATTCACTCCTGTTGCTACTTCTCCTTCTGACTCTCAGGAAAACGAGTTATTCACTCTTGAGTTACTACTTCTTCTTCTGACTCTCAGGAAAACGAGTTATTCACTCTTGAGTTACTGCTTCTCCTTTTGACTCTCAGGAAAACGAGTTATTCACTCTTGAGTTACTACTTCTCCTTCTGACTCTCAGGAAACCGAGTTAGTCACTCTTGTTGCTACTTCTCCTTCTGACTATCAGGAAACCGAGTTAGTCACTATTGTTGCTACTTCTCCTTTTGAATCCAAGGAAAACGAGTTATTCACTCTTGAGTTACTACTTCTCCTTCTGACTCTCAGGAAACCGAGTTAGTCACTTTTGTTGCTACTTCTCCTTCTGACTATCAGGAAACCGAGTTAGTCACTATTGTTGCTACTTCTCCTTTTGAATCCAAGGAAAACGAGTTATTCACTCTTGAGTTACTACTTCTCCTTCTGACTCTCAGGAAAACGAGTTATTCACTTGTTAATTTCTCCTGTATATTTGAAACAATGTACTCTAAAGCTTTATTTCAAACTGGTCTACTCTCCACTCAGTCTGAATTTAGCCTATGTTGATGGCGGAGTGTATGCAAAACCATTAATTGGTGAGTCTTCTACTCAAGAGAAATTGGACTGCTCCAATAGTCACGACTCATTCTTTCAGTGTGAAACCATTGCTGTGTTTGCCCTTTCACCCACACAGAGATCCCTCAATGAAACCACTCTATAACTGATGGTCAAGCTAACAGTGTTATACGTTTGGTTATGTGAACACGAAAATCTACTTGGGCTGACTATGTGGCTAGTTGGAGACACGGTCAGTCCCATATTAGTTTGGACATTAATGAATGTCTCCGCAACAGCATATCAACAGGGCAGGCGTTAATATTAACCAACTTGATGGACCTATAACGTCAGAGACATGCCCTCTTCAGTTCTGTATAAGCGACAATGAAAGCTGTCATGACGATGTTCACGAGGGTTGCAGTGATGATGATGGCGACGACGATGATGGTGACGTTATTATTATTAATGTATTATTATTGTTACTATTCTTATTCTGATTATTATTATTAATGCAGTTGGTGTTATTGGTGTCAATATTCTTACTGTTTGTGTTATAGTTACTGTTATTTTTACATTTATTATTATTATTACTGTCGTTATTTTTATTGCTGTTATTATTATTGCTGCTATTATTAGTCCTATTATTATTATTGCAAATATATTATATATCGGTATATATATATATATATATATATATATATATATATATATATATATATATATATATATATATATATATATATAAATATATATATATTTATTTATTTATTTATTTTTTTTTACATTTAAAAAAAAAAATATTTATTTTATTTAAATTAATACAGCAGTGCCTATAGAAAATTACTTATTAATTATCTGCAACAATAATTGTATATTTGCATTATTTTGTCACCCCTAGAACATTAAGTAACAACAATCTGACGACACTTCCTGCCAACCTTTTTGACAGCATGAAAACTCTCAGAGTCTTGTGAGTATCCAGTTTGTTCACGTGACTTCTCCTTGTAATTTTGGTTCATTGATTTGTTGTTAGTTCTTCTGTTTTGTTGAATTATTTAATTGAGATTGGTTTATTTACTGGTTGGCGATTTGTTGTTGAGTGATTTATAAGTTGATTTTAAAATATTGATTGACAGCTGGTAGGGATGTCTGATTGGCTGGCTTGTTTTGTTTTATCCACTTGTGCAGTGACACGCTGTGGGGAGCTGTAGTTCTGGGTTTTTTTAGAATTATGATTCCTCCCTCTGTGGTTAGTCTGCCACCTGTTATTTATATATTTTGCAGAAGTTTATTGTATTGTATCTTGTTGACTTTATGCCTATCTAGTCTCAGTAAATACTTATGCCAATTTCGTTGTTCCTTTTTTTGAAAAGTTATGGCTGCCGTTTTTCCTGGTAGTGAAACTATAATGAAAACTATCTTGTCTCTGTCATGCTCTTCTAGTTTCCACGAGGATTGTTGCTGATGTTAATATTGCCTTTGACTCGGTTCGGAAGTTATTTGAGGATTCTCTGGTTGCTTCTTATATTGTTGATGTAGATGCCTCACCCACCATGTCGTATAGCCTTGTCTGATGATCTAGCTGTGAATATTGATCCAGTCTGTGGTTGGATATTTCGTTATGTATTTTTGTGCTGTGTTGTTTAGTTGCCAATTTCATTGTCATTACTTATTTGATGAGTTGGTTTGCCAATGTATTGCAGAAAGTTCCTAACAACTTGATTGAGATCATGATGTACTATTGTTGTTGTCAAATAGATCTTCATCATCATGTAGATGGTCCTTTGCAGAAGTTCGTACTCATCACATCCACCCTGTAAGACTCACGACCGTCAGAAAGTTTTCCTGCCTCTGTCACCATTATCTTCGTATGTCCATTTTCTCCTCGGTCTGCCTCTGCCTCTTGTTCTATGTACAATACTTTCGAGCACAGTTTTTTGTGATGTGTTCATTTTATTATATTTTAGTGTTTGAAGTGGCCAATGTATTGTAGTCTCCTAACGGAATGCTGCTTACAAGTCAATTTGGGTATATACTCAGCTCTTTCATGACGCCTGTGTTGCTATTTTTCGCTGCCCATGGTATGTTGTGTGCGATGGACGAGGTTAGCACCATCGCTATGCTAAATCATGTTGTAAAAGGCGTGGTTAATCCCATTACGGTAGAAGACTCTTCATCTCATTACATTGCATCTCCTGCCATTTTCACCTGATAGAAGCTTGTTGTGCGTTAAACAATCTTCTGTGTTTGAAAGAAAACTCTAGCAACAGTACCCCAGATGTAATACATGAATTATTAAAAAGCGAATAACTCTCTTCCTGGTAGACGGAAGATTAACAATAATTAGAAGACGATTGTGTTCTGTGCTCTTTAACATGTTTATTGATTGAACGAATTACAAATGAATTATCGATGTATTTGTTGTCCTGATGTTGAATACCGCTTCAACGATTGGCTGTTGAAAGGAACAGCTGTCTAGTTGACAGATTTTAGTTCAATAATTCGATGACTGATTAAACGATTCATTGTTGATTCCTATTTTGTTAATTTGATTAATTGCTATTTAACTTGTAAATGTGTAGTAATTAGTATATACTCGTGGTACGTGCCAAGTGATACAGCAAGATACTGGTCCTGCTGGAAAACATGGACAGATAGCGGAGAAGCCTAGTGATAACGCTCTGGGAAAAACAACAATATAACGAGACAAACGTTGAACTGGATCTGAAATAGGAAGTGAAAGTGAAAATTCCAAAGGACACATTGCGAAAGACAATGGAATATGAGGTCAATAATTAGCAAAGTTCAGTTGTTGACAGTCATGCGGTTTGCATGGGGTATATTCATTTTCATGGTAAAGTGGACTTCAACGCTGCTCTAGATTTCATAATTGAACGTGGGTTATTGTTTGGATCTGATCGTCATGATGTAACCAGAACGACTGTCTGCGGTTGAAAGGGTGGTGCTTTCGCTAACTAACTTTTACCATGACCGGAACAGGAAGTCAATGTTTACAAGATTTCTGCCAGCGTAACTCTAAGCAACGTCCAAGACTAGGAATCGGTGGAGATTGATCGCTTCAGGGTTGGGCTAACCTTTTAGCATAAAAAAGCACGTCCTTATCACATCTATAGAAAGGAGTGACAAGCAAGAACAATAAATAAGTGGTCAAGCCGTTTGCCTCGTGTTCAGACGGTCAGGGTTCGAATTCGAGTCGCGACGGTCGGTCCATGATGTCAATTTTTTTTCTGGAGCTACGGAGTTCGTGCTTCGTGAGATGCTCTCAACAGATGGAGATCTGCCGAGGGAGACCGAGCTAAATGGGGAAAACCCGAGGCGATGAAGTGGAGCCCTCGCTGAAAGTTTTTTTTTTTTTTTTTTGGTTATTTATTTTAAATAAATAAAATTTACATAAATAAAACAACAAATTTACATGGCGTTAAATATTTTTTTTAAAGTCCCAACCCTACGTCATGGGCCTGAGTCCATTACCTAAGGGCTCGTTGGCTATGTAATGTACTTCAAACTATAAAAATAATTAACTCATTCCCTTTATTCCAAGTTTCCAGGTCTGATCGACACATACATATTCCTCGGTCTTGAGATTCTTGGTCTTGTACGTTTCATCTGTACACTATTTGGGTAGTATATTCTTGGTCTTGTACTTGTCAACTGTACAATATTTGGTAACTATATTCTTGGTCTTGTACCTGTCAACTGTACTGTGTTTGGGTACTATATTCTTGTACCTGTCAACTGTACAATATTTGGGTAGTATATTCTTGGTCTTGTACCTGTCAACTGTACCTTGTTTGAGTACTATATACTTGGTCTTGTACCTGTCAACTGTACTATGTTTAGGTAGTATATTCTTGGTCTTGTACCTACCACCTGTACTATGTTTAGGTAGCAAAGTGTTACTGTCAACTGTTCTGTGTTTAGGCAGCAGCTTTTCCCAGCCAACTATACCTAGTTTTGGAAACAAATTGTTCTTGCGGATAGTACAATATTTAGGTAACAGCTTGTCTCTGCTAACTCTACTACTTTTAGGAAGCAAATTGTCACTATGCTAGTAAAACCTCGGTTATGATGGAAGCGAAAGTTGAAATGGGAGGGAAGGAGCACCAAATCTTTAATGTGCCTAGTACACGAGAAGTAATTAATTCCTGCCTGCATATATCGTTTTAAAATCTAATGGACAATAGCGGACATCATGCTCTTCTGTGTTCACAATTGTTTTTCATGTGAGCTCTACGGTGTAGTGTATACGAGTAGTGTTAATGAAATAACGAGCGGCAACTTTTCCCGCCACACGCCCTATCACATTATTGTAATCAGTGATGTAATATCTGACACCGCAAAGACAAGAATGTATGTTTTAAGTGTTGCATAGTTTCTCTTACCCTTTCATTATTTACTGTGCTGTCTCCAAAGATGAAAGGGTGAACAGAAATATTTTACAACAAGATAAGAATCAGACAAAAATAAAGACTTATCAAAACTAAGATAAGATGTGGTTACCGTGTTTTCGTATTTTGGGGTCACATGCCAACTCTACACCTCTGGTGTGGTATTTACGACCTGACCTCAGCATCCACACACTCAAGATATACTTTTCTTTTCCCTGACCTCCTCCCCCGCTCACTCCCCTTCTTTCTCTATCTATATCTCACATTCTCTTGCTTTCTCCCTCTCTTTCTCTCGCTCTCTCTCTCTCTCTCTCTCTCTCTCTCTCTCTTTATTTCGCCACAGTGAAACGACAAATACAATACATTCCTTATGCACATATGCTAACGATTGGCCGTTTGCTTTTTATTAATACAATAAATTAACGGCGGTACAAAACAGATTTTAGAATAGTGGCTAAAGTATTAAATACATGTGTACTGTGTTCCAACGAACAGTTTTATTGTAGGTGGTGTGATCAGTTCCTCTCATTTCTACCTTCGTCTTATCTTTTCCGACTCTACCACTCTACAGTTTGGTAGACTGAAACACACCCACACAGTGAATTAAACTCCATGCCTTTAAAGTGAGCCGCCAATACTCTAATTAGACGCTGTTATGAAATTGAGGATTCAATAATTGAACATAATTTTCCATCCGAGGCTTAGAAGACGGTCCTACCCCAGTGTAAAAATTGGTTGTAAATTCAATTGAACTGATGTCTTTCTTTAATGTGAAGGCTGACACTGCATTTAACTTACAAGCCTTGTTATATTGAAGTTATTATCTGAAACTTGTGTTCTCAGTTCTGACTCTCTTACGGAGTTTCATTCTTCTAGCTATCAAGTTTACGATCAATCAGGCCGCTGGCTCAAGTTTATCCGACCACGAGAAAGCTTTATCTATCATCCGGTCGGGTATTTTGATACTGTCTGGTTCGCATCCTTAGTGGCTGTTTTTTGGAAGTCATCGATCATGGACGACAGTCTTACTGTGATGTCCGGTCAACATCCTTATCATCTAAAATGACCATTTAATCGGTAGTTATCTAACTGTGTGAACGTTGTCCAAATTACCTTCCAATGTGCGTGTCCTTGTTTCTGTTTTTTTATTGTTTATATCTTCATAACTATCTTTTGACTTAAATGTAAAAGCTCAAAATATGTTTTCAATCCTTTGCGAAGAATCTCCCGGACCAACCAGGGACCACATATTTCTGTTCTGTTGTAGTGTCTGGTCTATATTTGTCAATGTGATTACTCTACAGCGCTAAAACACCTTAGTCCATCCACGAGGAAGTGCAAGAACTGGTTCGATAAAAAAATAATGAAATGAAGATCCTTTCCAACAAACAGCGACAAGCGTACATGGCTCTTTAAAATAACACTTCGTTCTTGTTAAATAAAACTGCTTTCACTATTGCACGAAGAGTAGTCCAGACGAGATCCAAGAAGTTGCAAGATTCCTGGCTAACCAAACGGGCAGACGTGATCGAGATGTTCTATGTGCGTCACGACTCTACAAGGTTATGCGAGGCGCTAAAAACTATTTTTGGTCCACAACCTTCTATGGTAACTCTCCAGTTCGCAGTCCTGATATCCACCTGTTGATAAAAGAAAAAGCTCATATCCTCGGCAGGTGGTCAGAACATTTCTGCAACATACTTAACAGTCCATCAACCATAAAGGAAGAGGTCATTCAACGTATGCCACATGTAGAAATGAACACGACTATGGATTAACTCATTACTGAAGATGACGTAAACAAGACCAACAATGCTCTTTCTCCTTTAAGAGTCTCTGGAGTTGAAGCACTACTAGCAGGGTTAAATACAGCAGTGGGAATAATGCCCCACCAGGAAGCTCATTGGTCATATTTGGTCCATGTCGGCTGAATTAGTAGTCACACAAGAAATGGCGGATGCATCGATAGTACATATTTATTTGTCTACCTCGGAAGCATGCTGTCGAGATCAGGGACTATTACTGCTGAGCTGGCTAATAAAATAGCAAAGGCCAGTACAGCCTTTGGTCGAAAGCCCTCGAGATGTGTGGGAATGTCGAGAAATCAGCATAATGACTAAGCTGAGGTCTGCCGTGCCGTCATTGTCCCCACCGGTTCTTAATTCGTGTGAGAGCTGGATCGTCTGCGTTGGAGAAACCAAGAGGCTAAATCATTTCCACATGAATCGTCTAAGACTTATATTGTATATTCGCTGGCAGGATCATACTACAGCAATGAAGTGCTAATCTATCTTTCTATCTACATGTACATAAACATGTTATTAGACGTCGTTACAGTCCCCTGTTTGCGATATATTCTCTGTGGAGCGAGAATCCCTAGAATAATTTGAGCAGATTTTTAACTTTGAATTTTGCTCGAGCAGCGGCCATTAAGCCTACTCTTTTCGATTTCCAACTGCTAAGGTAATTTTAACGTGCGCACCACTCCACACGGGTGTCTGATCTCACTACTGAGAGATCAGGGGAAATATTTACTGGATGATCCATGTGAAAACAATTCCGATCTCTACCGGGATTTGAACCCGCGACCTCCAGCATCCGAGGCGAACACGTTACCTCGAGACCACTGGGTCTCCAGAGCCAAAATTCTGGGTATTCATTAACTTTTGCACACACACAAAAACAACTTAGATAGGCTGGCGACCTTGCTCGAATGTCAAGCAAAAGGTTCCCACGTATAGCGAACTGAGTAAAGGAGGTCTGTCACGGGAGCGTCCAAAAAAAAGCGTTTCAAGGACGGTTGTAATCAGCGATGGTCTCCATGTTCACGTAGCCCAGGATTGACGCGAATTCAGGAAGTAAGTCTAGCGCAGATGGAATACCAGAGACAGTTGCGGACTGTGTTTGCCAGACGTGTCATAAAACTTTCCGCTCTCGCATTGACTTGATCAGTCACGAGCCCACTCATATACTCAAGGCTGCAGTATGGCATGGGATGATGTTGGTGGGCTACATCTGCAATGATGAATGAAATTATTATGGGCTATTGGTTACAAAGATTTTTCTTAAAACCTAGAATGCTATTCCCCACTCCACAAGCTTACAGGTCAGCTTACTTTGGGTCAGTATGAACGGTCGGATTTGAAAAATCACGAGTTGGATAGAGTTCTGCCCTACAGGGATTAAATCGCGCTGTTGGTAACCACTTAAAACATACGTTCAGTGTGGCAGTGTCCATATTCTCATCTTGCTTAAATAGCGAGGAACAAGTAAATGATCGATAATATCTGCCATGTCCTAGAAGATGTCTTTCTCTGGTTTGGATTCTTTGTCTGTAGTGTTGATTATATTATTGAATACAGCTCCAAAATATTATTTGTCAATTTATCTTCTTGAATGGAAGGAGATACTGGACAGTTCGCGAATAAAACCATGTCGATATTAGATTTACGTAATTAATTTTCAGATATTGACGCGATGCGGGTGCACCGGCCAAAAAGCTGAACTTAGGGAGGAAATTACCAAAAAAATACAAGCAGTTATTGCACGAAAATCTGACCAATATGGAGATTGTATTGACAGCTTGTCTGTACTCCGATCAGCGGGGACAATATCGCCGGTCATCACGATTCTAGCAGTGAATCCAGGCATTAATGATATCATTGTGGACGCGTTGTACTATCCCGGTTAGTTGAATCATTTAATTAAGCTTGGATGTCAGACATACTCAGTTCAGTTCAGTTCATCTCGTAAACCATCAGGTCGTTGGAGCATACGCCATCTCTCTCTCTGTCCCTCTGTCTGCTATCGCCAGTCGAGCCTCACCAGGACGAAGGTTTGAATAGTTAGTGATGTTTTCTGCCCCACTTTTCCTTGGACGTCCTCACCCTCTCTTTCCTGGTACAGAACCATGCAGTATCGAATTTGTAGTTCCGCTGGACCTCGTGACATGCCTATACCAAGGCATCTTTCACCCTTTGATAGCTGTGAACAGATCAAAAGGCCCAATTCCGTTTTCCACCCTCCGTCGTATTTCTACGTTCGTGACACGATCCTTCTATGTAACATTTAAGAGTCTTCTAAAGCACCTCATTTCCATTGCATGTATTCTGCACTGGATATCCGCAGTAATGGTCCAAATTTCACAGGCAAACACAAATATTGAGAGCACCAATGGTCCAAGTCTCACAGACATACACAAATATTGAGAGCACCAATGGTCCAAGTCTCACAGACATACACAAATATTGAGAGCACCAATGGTCCAAGTCTCACAGACATACACAAATATTGAGAGCACCAATGGTCCAAGTCTCACAGACATACACAAATATTGAGAGCACCAATGGTCCAAGTCTCACAGACATACACAAATATTGAGAGCACCAATAATCCAAGTCTCACGGACATACACAAATATTGAGAGCACCAATGGTCCAAGTCTCACAGACAAACACAAATATTGAGAGCACCAATGGTCCAAGTCTCACAGACATACACAAATATTGAGAGCACCAATGGTCCAAGTCTCACAGACATACACAAATATTGAGAGCACCAATGGTCCAAGTCTCACAGACATACACAAATATTGAGAGCACCAATGGTCCAAGTCTCACAGACATACACAAATATTGAGAGCACCAATGGTCCAAGTCTCACAGACATACACAAATATTGAGAGCACCAATGGTCCAAGTCTCACAGACATACACAAATATTGAGAGCACTAATGGTCCAAGTCTCACAGACATACACAAATATTGAGAGCACCAATGGTCCAAGTCTCACAGACATACACAAATATTGAGAGCACCAATGGTCCAAGTTTCACAGACATACACAAATATTGAGAGCACCAATGGTCCAAGTCTCACAGACATACACAAATATTGAGAGCACCAATGGTCCAAGTCTCACAGACATACACAAATATTGAGAGCACCAATGGTCCAAGTCTCACAGACATACACAAATATTGAGAGCACCAATAATCCAAGTCTCACGGACATACACAAATATTGAGAGCACCAATGGTCCAAGTCTCACAGACATACACAAATATTGAGAGCACCAATGGTCCAAGTCTCACAGACATACACAAATATTGAGAGCACCAATGGTCCAAGTCTCACAGACATACACAAATATTGAGAGCACCAATGGTCCAAGTCTCACAGACATACACAAATATTGAGAGCACCAATGGTCCAAGTCTCACAGACATACACAAATATTGAGAGCACCAATGGTCCAAGTCTCACAGACATACACAAATATTGAGAGCACCAATGGTCCAAGTCTCACAGACATACACAAATATTGAGAGCACCAATGGTCCAAGTCTCACAGACATACACAAATATTGAGAGCACCAATGGTCCAAGTTTCACAGACATACACAAATATTGAGAGCACCAATGGTCCAAGTCTCACAGACATACACAAATATTGAGAGCACCAATGGTCCAAGTCTCACAGACATACACAAATATTGAGAGCACTAATGAGCGCATTAGTCTAACCATTATTCTGAGGGCGAGCAGCTTATCTTGCCATATAAGTTTCAAACGCGTAAGTGCCGCTGTTGTCTGTGCTATTCTGGCAATTATCTAGGTTGCGATCCCTCATCACTTATCAGTGATCCCAGATACTTGAACCGGTGTACAACTTCGAGTTCCTGACCATTTGCTTTTATCACAGATGTAAACCCTTCCGTGTTATTAGTCATCAGCTTTGTTTTCTCTGCATTTATATCCATTTTCAATCTGCTAATGTGTTCCTGGAGTTCCAATTACGTGCCTGCCAGACCATCTATACCATATGCAAATCGTATGTTTGTAATCGTCTTGTCACCTATTCTGACCCTACCGACATTTCCCACTAGGGCTACCTCCAATATTCTTTCCAAGAATACTTTGAAGAGTGTTCGAGAGAGTATACAATCCTGTCTCACCCCAACAGACGTGCGGAACCATTCGCCTATTATTCCGTTTACAGAAACTGCACTTGACGCCTTCTCATAAAGGTTCTCAATTACCTTCACAATATTACTATTGATCTTTCAATGCTTCATTGTTGTTCATGGCGCCGCATGCCATACTTTGTCGAACGCCTTTTTGAAATTCATGAAGACATGATATATTTCTTTTCATTTCCGCAGATTAAATATCTGTTCAGTGGTACTTTCTCCCGCCTGAAACCCTACTTGCTCTTCAGCAATGATATTCTCTGCCTGTGGTTTTAATCTGTTTGAGAATTATTTTTAAGAGAACTTTGCTAGGATGACTAATGAGGCTAATTGTTCTAACAAATCTTCAGGTTCCCTGATTTAGGCATCGGTAAAACCTGTGATTTTTGTCTAGATGATTGGTCACTCTATAGTATTAGTAGTAGCAGTAGTAGTAGTAAAAGTAGTAGTAGTAGTAAACGTAGAAGCAGTAGTAGTAGTAATATTAGTACTAGAAGTAGCCGTAGTAGTAGTAGCTGTAGTAGTAGAAGCAGTAGTTGCAGTAGTATAGTAGTAGTAGTAGTAGTATCACTAGTAGTAGTAGTAGTAGTAGTAGTAGAAGTAGTTAGCAGCAGCAAAAGCAGCAGCAAGAGAAGTAGTAGTAGCAGTAGTAGTAGTAGAAGTAATAGTAACAATAGTAGTAGTAGTAGCAGTAGCAGTAAGTGTAGTATCAGCAGTAGATAGTAGCAACAGAAGCATTAGCAAGAGATATAGTAGTAGTAGTAGTAGTAGTAGTAGTGGTACTGGTAATAGCAGAAGTAGTAGATAGTAGTAGCAGAAGTTGTAGCAGTAGTTTTAGCAGCAGTAGTAGAAGCAGTAGTGGTAGTGGTAGTAGTAGTAGTAGTAGTAGTAGTAATAGTAGTAGTAGTAGTAGCAGCAGCAGTTTGAGCAGTAGTATTAGTGGGTAGCAGTAGTAGCAGTAGTAGACGAACGTGGATTCGGGACACACTTTAAACGCGAGAACACTAAAGAAACTGTACACTGGAAGAGTGAGACCAGTTCTCGAGTATGGCATTGCGGCATGGACAACAGCAGCGAAGGCGAACTTCGATAAAGTTAACAAACTTCAAAACCAAGCCATGAGAATTATAACAGGTGGCATGAAGTCAACGCCAATTGTAGAACTTGAAAAGATTACAAAACTGCAATCCATTACCGATAGAAGAGACTGCAGAGCCCAGCTGCAGTCAGAGAAACTCCGAAGACTGACCGACCATCCAATGCACCAGAGACTAAACAATTTGGGAAATGGGAAACTAAAGCGGAGAAACTTTGCAGAAATAGCAAAAGAAAAGATGCACGAAGATCCCATAAACGCACTAACAACACCAAAACCCATCACTACTGTACGAAAACCTACCTGGAGGCAGGATATATTTCCAGAGGTAGTAGAAAATATACCAGGTATTGCAAACAAAAACTGCCAGACTGAAAAAGAAAGGAGAGATACTACCCTAAGCTTCATAACGAAAAGCTACCCAAGCATGGACTGGACCCATGCATACACCGACGGTTCTGTAACAAACACAACACAGAACGGAGGGGCAGGAGCATTCCTGAACCTACCAAATGGCAGAAAAATAACACTGTCATTCGCTACTGGTAAGTACACAAGCAATTTCAGAGCGGAGGCAGAGGCACTGAGGGCGGCAGTGGAAGAAATGGTGACACACAGTGAAAATGAAAGCCATATAGTCCTGCTTACAGATGCTCTCGCCGTAGTCACAGCGCTATAAAGCCAGAAAAACACTGAGCTTAATGACTTAAGAGCAGCACTCTGCAAACTGTGCCAGCAGTCCGCACCAAAAAGGGTAGTGGTACAGTGGGTCCCATCACACTGCAACATCCAAGGCAACGAGGAGGCAGACAGACTGGCAAAAGAAGGTGCAAGACTACCACAAACAGATACCAGTATGACGTAGAAGAGTCAAAACGGCTTATCAAAGCCAGATACATGACCAAATGGGAAACCGAACATACTGGTTACACCAAAAACGATGCCTATTACCAGTTGAACCGAAGAGAGCAGGTCGTTGTCTTCAGACTTCGCACTGGCCACAATAGACTGAGGTACCACCTATTCAACAAATTGAAGATAGGGTGAACCGACGAATGCCCGTGCGGTACTGGTAAAATGACCGCTGAACATCTGCTGCAGAACTGCCCGACATACGAGGATCAGAGAGAGCAGATCTGGCCATCACCAGTGGAACTGCAAGACAAGCTCTATGGCAGTGGCGACAGCCTCAGAATGACCGCCACTTTTTTCGAAAAAATAATGGTTACTGTCTGACTGCGTACGCAGAAGAAGAAGAAGAAGAAGAAGAAGAAGAAGAAGAAACGCGAGAACAACCTGCAGTAGCAGTAGTAGACGAACGTGGATTCGGGACACACTTTAAACGCGAGAACAATCTGCAGTAGCAGTAGTAGACGAACGTGGATTCGGGACACACTTTAAACGCGAGAACAACCTGAAAGACTCCATACTTAATGAGTGGCAAACGTGTCGGTTCCTTAAAACCATCATAACAAAGGATGGAATATACATAACATAAATACATAAAGCAGAATGCCACAAATATAAAGAAGGCTTTCAGAAATAAGACACTTACTGAACAACATGTTTATAGCACTTAAACGGAGGGAGTGTCTGGCTGTGCTTTGTTGAACCGATACTGTTATACCGGTGTGGGTTTTAGACTGAGTAAATAAATACGTGCAGAGAAGTTTCCACAGCAGTGATAAAAGTCTCAAGCAAGTAAGGGAGTTCAAATAGTTAGGTAGTATGTTGACTGATAGCCGCAGAATGGATAGCGAGGTCACACATAGAATTCAGAAGGCGAGCTGTGTCTACTATCAAATTACACCAATTTTGAAACACCCTATATTAATTTTTTTAACAAATAGGAGGCTGATAAATTCACTGTTTATTCTACATTGCGTTACCAATATGAATCTTGGTCCTTTCTAGAATTACATAAGAGTGAGATCCAGAGCTGTGAGTTACGCGATGTGAGAAGTGCAGCCGGAAAGACAATTCGTGACCGAATCTGCAACACCACGCTGAAGCAGATAGTGGAGACAAACTCAGTTAGTGCCTACATTGACGTCCACAAAAATCAAGTAGTTCGGACATTTGCGCAAAGTGCATTATCACCAACCTGCAGCGAGAGCATGTCTCCCGTCCAAGTGCAAGGGGCCGAACTAGCCGTAAATGGATGGAGTGTGTCTCTCACACTCTTGTGAAGTTATACATACCGACAGCACAAACTTTCCACCAGGCGATTACAAGTAATCTACGCATCCCGTCTCTCTGCGACGACTCGTGACAAGAGCAGTATGACAAAAGAAGAAGAAGAAACATTAAATGCCGGGGCAAAAATGGGGGTTTTTCAATATGGACAATGATGCTGTTGTGAAAGATGATGAAAGTATTATTAGCCACCACAAAGAAAAATCAAGAATTTTATTAATACGGTATGAGTGACTTTCTACAATAATAACCTACTCAACTAACGGGAGTACAATTAATTTGTGCACGCTTTCAAGATTCTTAGTATTTGAGAATTAACACAAGAACACCATCTGATCAAAGTTTGGACAAAATGTCGGAAATGTAATCCACAAAATAAACCCACTTTCACTGAAATGCACTAGATTATCCTTGCAGTGTACCGCTTTGAATGAGTTCCCGTTTAATTCGAACAACCAATTGTCAAAGAGCGATAAAAATGGCACCTAAAAGGTCGCGAGTCTAACTTTACTCCCGTGTTTTGTGCCATTACGGATGTCACCAGGTCACGAGTTTGACTAGAGTTCACACTAGTCGACGGCTTACGCTTGTGTACACGGAAATGTGTTGCTGTTTTCCATCTGTTAATTAGTTCGTTCATTTTATGGTGTTTTCCCTCCGATTGTCCTGGCATGATCATCGACTATATGTAATAGTGTTCCGGTTACCATGTGTCATGTTTCCAAGGTCTAGTGCTCACGGCTGAACTTCAAAACACATCGCCAGGAAGAGATTGGATTCTGCCAGGTTTGCAATATGCTCAAGGCATGTCACTCACTCACTGAGTGATTCCTCTGTGTCCTCTTGCGGTTACCAGATGGATAAGATAAAAACTGGTTGTATACAGACACCGCTGAGTCCTATAAACCTATATAATGATGTTACTATTTTTCACTAGGAACAAAGATAACACCTGCATGATTTCCCCGCCAATGAATGTATGTACTCTTGCATTGGTGGTTTCCTAAGCGTAATGTTTTACATAATGCGATTGCTAACCTCGTGTACAACCTCCTTAATCACCATTTGCGAAATGCAAATAAAATACCCTAGTGACCCTAGTATTTCAATTTGAAGTTCTCCTTAAATACACTGGAAGTATTGTTGATGTACGCTTGAGTGATACATGTACGCGCATAAGTAGATGAAAGGATACATTTGAATAAAATTACTGCTTCTGTGTCAACGAGTGAAATGAACGAACATTTTTAGACACGATGTAGATACAAATTACTTAATTATATCATTGGTTACCTTTACCTGCTGATAGATGTATACATGCCTGGTACCTGCTGCTGATTAATGTATGAATAGACATTACCTGTTATTGGTTGATGTATGAATGAACATTACCTGTTGTTGGTTGATATATGAACGACCATTACCTATTGTTGGTTAATGTATAAATGGACATTACCCTGTTGTTGATTGATGTATGAATGGACATTACCTGTTATTGGTTGATGTATGAATGAACATTTCTTGTTGTTGTTTGATATGTGAACAAATATTACTTGTTACAGATACATATTTGAACAAAACGTGCATTTTGCTTATATATATATAGGGAGAACTTGCTTATCGTCCACAGGCGAATGAACGACAACAAACTGGTCTGTGACTGCCATCTGGTCTGGTTTGCCCGTTGGTTGCGCAGAAATCCGACCTTAGCTTTGTTCACAGAATGTAACCAACCACTACACCTGCGTAACGCCGAGATCACTGAGCTGCAGGACGCTGACTTTAAATGTGATGGCAAGTATTGAATATGTACATTTGTCTGTTTCTCTTTCTAAAATCGACGTCACTGCACTCCGGGATTCCGGGATCAATCTCTCTCGACAAATGTCGCAGGGTCTGGATGCTGATGGTCCCTGTAGCTCGCTGGTTGTACACTCTTTTGCTCCGTCCTCTCATGCGCCATACTCCGCTCGAACCTCGTTTGATGTGGAAACATTGCAGCCTGTCCATTGCTGCTTCGTCTATTGCGGTGTCCTCATCTAACAGGAGGTCATTGATTGATTACAGAATGCCACTCCTATCCATCACTATTGTGCTTACGATGGACGCTTAAGAAGCCAAGATGTCAGCTCTTTCGTTGCCCTGAGCCCCAGCATGACCAGGACGGTAGATCCATTCCAACCTCTGAAAGTTTGAGGCCTCAACAGCTGCTATCCCCTCGTACCTAAGCCATCCCTTCTGTACCTTCTGAAGTTCGACTTGCGCTTCTGTCACAATGACTGCCATTGTTATAGCAGTATTGTACATATGTACATTTATATATCACCCAAGTGTAACAAAGCGAGAAAGTGAAGCAGCGAACAGTGATTTGTCAGTTGTGTTGTTAGAGGTGACTACAGTGGCTTGGCATGGGGCAGGTTAATCCATCGCGTTGAAATATAAATCACAAGAACTTCAACAAATATCGACAAGTCAAATAGCTCAAAACGTGAAACCAGACCATTTTTGTTTCTGAAATTAATTATTCACAATGCATGAAATTCAAGCACAATATAGGGAATGTTTCCGTGACATGCTTTTTACCCCACATAATCTTCGTTCACTTCTACAGCCTTATGCCAGCGCGCAATAATGTCGTTCATGCATTTCCTGTACTAGTTCGTTTCATGTTCACGTGGCATGTTGACGTCTGAGGTCCGTTGTGAGACTTCGACAAATCCAACTTCGAATATCCAAGATCGTAGAATTTTGACATCACACTTACATTGCTGACTAAAAGCTGAAGAGCCAATACTCGACGTGTAATGCGATAACCCCCCCCCCCCCCCCCCCCGAAAAATGGCACTTGAACCCAGCGGCACTCCAATCGACTGCACAACGTCCATGCTCAACACACAAACGAATATGCATGTCCACACACAATCTTTCTCCACCACCAAGAATGTAATTACAGCTTGTTGTATGTAAGACGTGTCGCATACAGACGTTATTTTAACGGACTACTACTATCTACCGGAAGACAGTGCAATTACACACACACACACGAGCAGGACACATCAGTGTTGCAGCGTGTACATTTTCATGTTACTATCTTTATGCTGGAAAGAGACAAATGTGGGTCATTACTTACTCGCCAACCTTCTGCAAAATGAATATCCTGGGACTGGTGTAAACAAGGTGGAACGGATTTGAAAGGATAAAACAGAGAATAGGGAGAAATGCTGCTGTCCTTAGTGGATACTGAAGAAAGTGATCACCATAGTGTAAGTGTAGTCCTAACGCCCCACCCCCAACAAACAAAAAAACCACCGCAAATGGTATATGACTACGATTATGCTGTTTCATGGATTCGTACACAAACAGCAAGTTTGTGTTGTGAGTCGTGCCACTAACCCTCTTCGCCATACCACCCCCAGAAAAGAAAGTTAAAGGTAGTTAGGACATTAAAGGCAGTTATAAGGTTTGACAAAATAACATGTAAACTGTTAAAATGCAACAATGTGACAGGAGTCTTCTACGTCTTCGTTGTCGACGTTCTCTTACAAGGACTTTGCGACGTTAGGTCCAGCGAGGTTGAGATATCTACGGCTCATCCGATTTCAGCTAGGTTTTTTTTTCATACCTGGCTTGACTTCTAACTGCCATCCCTATCATCGTAGCCAGACTAAGCTAGTGCAGGCTGTTTCATGGGATGCCACTTGGAGACGGAATAGAGTCTATGTCAGTTCTGGTTCGCTGACGATGATGCAAGCAGGCAGCTATGAGTTGCTGACTGGTGTCAGGTCATTCACTGTGCTGCATCTTCGGTAGCCCGTAAAAATTTAACCACACTTCAATTGTTATCATATCAAATGCAAATAAAACAGTGTTTTATTTTCCAAGGAGAAGTTCGTTGTCCTGTCTTTTTGCGCATTACGGCCTAGTGCATCCGTCGAGAACACACATTTTACATATATTGTTACCCTGGTGAATCCGAACAAATACATTGTTGGGCTGTAAGCCGTCTCGTTAACCACTTCGCTAAATCACCATTTAAAATTGCGTCTTCTGTATATATTGTCTACCGATAGGATGGATTCCCAACCCCTTCTGGCGCACAAGATTGAAGAAGAATCTTTAAGTGCGCACTTGGTTTGTATTGAACTAATTGAGATTAAGACGCAGTTAAAATTGTTTCTTTACAATTGGCGCGACAATTGTGTATTGTGTTAGGCTTCCAAGGGTATGCGCGCACACACACACACGCGTACACGCACACGCACAGAGACACACGCACAGAGACCCACGCACAGAGACGCACGCACAGAGACTGACGCACAAAGACCCACGCACAGAGACCCACGCACAGAGACCCACGCACAGAGACCGACGCACAGAGACGCACGCATAGAGACGCACGCACAGAGATGCACGCACAGAGACGCAAATATACACATACATACACATATACACATACATACACATTTACACATACATACACACACATATACATACATATACACATTTACATACACATACATATATACATACACATACACATGTACATATAAATACACATATACATACATATACACACATACACACATACATACACACACATTCATACACACATACACTCACAAACATAATCCACATATGCATACACATGCATACGTACTTATACATACACACACACATATACACACACACACATATACACACATACATACACACATACACACACACATACATACACACATACATACA
>JAVGWX010000003.1:50313531-50433052 GCA_036924085.1 Ariolimax columbianus
TTGTAAGAATCCGGTTACTGTGGAAAACATTATGTCATGGAAAACTGTCAAACGTAAAACTCGTTAACAACACTAGGGGCTGCGAAATTGTGGAGATCGATAATCGCAAATCGAAACGGCACACATTGATGATGTGGATGTTTTTCTGATCATTTTCTTATCAATAATGATACCGGTACACGTATTGAAAAGAATGTGACCACTGTAACTGTCTAACCATATCATGAAAGGCAACTGAAGAGGGTTATGTGTCGGGCTAGTAACCTCCTCATGTACTACTATTGCTTTGAAAGTGCCATCAGAAAGGCTTGGGTACATTCTCCCTGTGAAAGGACCAGCTGTAGTGGGGACCCTATGCTTTGCTTGGAGCAGTAAGCAAATATTGAACTTAGTAATTCGTGAATTACCTGTTCGTTACGAATCGCTCTGAAATATAAAATACAAAACTGTCGTACGACTTTATTTCTATTGCTCTGGAAGTCGAGGATTATTTTAGGCTGAGAACTACAGGCTGCATCGCCACTGCTGTCGCCAAGTCGTGTGCAGGCTATGCTTGTTTATTTCACACTCAACAGAAAAACAACAAATGCCTGATCGGGGATTCAATCCGCTTCCTTCTCTGTCAACAGGCAGGTATCGAAACCATTCGGCCACGCGCTGCTGATATATCTATATATATATATATATGCTGAGACGAGCATGAATAACTAATTACATGTCTGAAAAACGCAGACATAGATGGATAAGACACTGGAGTTCTGAGAAGCGTATGTTAACATTGTAAGGTAAGGCAGACTCTACTCATCTTGTATAGATGTACAAAGAGGAGTGAGACAAGCATGCATACCGTCCCCTTGTCTGTTTAACATTTACACAGAAACTATTGTTTCTCAGATAGAGCAAATGTCAGAGTTAATTATCGGTAGAGTGTCAATACATAATTTCAGGTATGCGGTTGGCACAGTTCTACTTGTAAGTGAACAAGAACTGAAGCAATTGGTGATTCAAATAAAAAAAACAAAGGTCAGCTGTATGGATTGGACATTAACCCATCACTCAGGAATATTTTGAACTTCTGGACACATAAGTTTTGAAAATGTGAAACCCATTTAGGAAATATGGGTACATTTATCAACTTAAGAAAAGTTGTTATTGCGAAACTTTTAAAAATAAGTGTAGCAATAGTTCAAGCTAATATAATCGGCTCTGTAGCATTGCACAAAAGCTTGCAAGTCGATATATCGGTTGACGGAGAAAATTGGCTAACACTGAGAAAGCGACAACTATGATAGTTAGCAACTAAGCTCGAAATTTAATCAATAGATGACAATAGGCGATCAAACACTGGGGATCAAGATGCTGAGCAGCGGATGAGCTGCAATGGTCAGCGACTCATAGCTGACTGTTAGCTTCAGGGCCAGCGAACCAAAGCTGCCAAGACTCTTCTACACCTCCACGCGGTGATTCTGGATAATATGCTGCAGCAGGGCAGACTGGCTAAGGAGAAGGGATCGAAGAGGGAATGCTAACCCAGTACTCAAAATATGCTTGGTGAAGTTGGATGTGTTGGACCGAAAGGTGCAAATATCGCAGTCAAGCTGTAAACTACGACACAACGCATTTCGTTCTCTGGACTACATTCTGCTAATTAAGCCCTTTCAGTGTTTGGTAGTGGGAGATTGAGAATGAACGAAGCCAAGCCAAACACTGGAACAGGTAGAGATCTATTCCTATCATAAAAATATAATTTCGGAATATGGAAGACGCTAAAGAAGAGAATAATGATGGCAAATATATTTTCATCAACATGGATAATATTGGCATCCAAATAAATAACTCACAAATTAAGAAAAAGATAGTGATCATGTGTGATATAGGAATATCAGGTGTTGTATTCGTCTTTACTGTATGGCGGAGAAACGTGAACAAACAGTTGGAGAAGGGTATTGATGCCTATGGGGATATATAACAGAATGGGGAATGAAAGGAAAAGAAAACAATTTAGTAAGTTTGGAGAAATTTGAAATTTAAAGAGAATTGATGAATGAAACCACAGTCAGACAGTTTGGTTACATCAAAAGACACCTTGAAAACAATACTGGAAGGAAAAGTTGATGGCACACGTGGAAGAGGTTAACAGTTTTGTAAGTGGCAGGATTACATCGAAAGATGAATAGGGAACATCCTAGCAGATCGCACCATTGAGTAAAGAGACAGAGAACGGTGAAGATTCAATGTAGTCGACCTTCGATGTGGAGATGGCACTTGGATTGAACTGAAATATAAACCTCAAACGTCGTTCTTTGCCGAAATATCTGAACGTTTAAAATTGCGATCTATACGAGGTATTCAGTGTGCCGTGTACCTGGTCAATGTTTGTTGCAAGCTCGCAATGCTAATAGATAAAGCCACATTCTCATGAGATAACCGATCCACAGTATTTTCCTCCTTAAAATGTATTAAACACAAGGGAATATTCTTATCCCACTTCTAATGTCTTCCTTTCCCATATTATCTTTCCTGATGAGACCGATGACCTTTGTTATTTAATTTCACTAGTATTGTTTTCCTATCTTTTGCATTGAATATGTGTTGCGACTGTTTAAAATATATTTGTCTTGGCTGTTCGTCTCACTACTCTGTCTGATGACTCTTTAGTGAGTACCGTATTCGTCTCTTACTTTCGATCCTTGCGTCAGAGAGTGCGAAAGTCTGGATATGACATGCTGGATAGTCGACTGGAGCTTCGAACATTCATGATCTTGTGTGAATCGGATGGGCTGATCGTGATAGGGTATGTGGGGATAGGGGAGCTGATATCCTGACGTTAAAGCCACTGGTACAGTCGTTGTGTATCAACATTGATTAATGTGATATTTTGAAGTTGATCACCAACTGCCTCCTGGTTGATTTCCTCTTGCAATCAATGAACCAGTAATACACAGTTTTCAGAGTTTTATCGTCCTACGTTAATCATGAGGCGGATGGATAAGGAATGTGTACAACCAGCAAACTACTAGAATCATCAATATATACATTCTTTGGGATTTGATGAGATGTACTTAACACCTATGGATCTGCCTCGAATATAGTACCGTTGACTATTAACTGAATAACACATTGACACTGGGGGAAAGGAATGTTTGGTGCAAATATTTTCCAAGGGCTCACAATATTTGTGTCTTTGAAATAATTATTGCGAGTTTGATTTGCCAGATACATCTGACAACAGCTGCTGATTGGCTTAGCTTGGCTTCGTTCGTTCTCAATCTCCCGCTACCAAGCCCTGAAAGGGCTTAAGTAGCAGCTACTGATTAAAATAATGTACGTAATTAAAATTCGAATACCCAGGAGAGTGTTTGTACTAGTGTCTTGGAATCAATGCGACGTTTAAAGTAAATCACGCCTTTCAAAGTTAATTATGTTTCATTTAGCGTTTTTTATAATCATTTATCATTGACCGAATTGCTCCAATGTGAAGCATGAGCTACCACTGCTGCGGTCTCATTTACAGAACGCCCGTTTCCGGTCACTTGCAGGCTTTCACATTTCGGCTCGGGTGTGAAAAATAGGTTTTACCTGCAGCTTGTCTGCCTGTATTCGTGATTTTACAGCTCTGGTTATAATTTATGTTTTTTACATAATGAGTTTGTAAGTCTCAAGCAAACCCCTCTTTAACCATCGTGTAGAACATGCTTGGGAGGTAACAGTAGTGTGAGTAGTGGTAACAGTGTTCTTTTCATCGTGGGTACTTCTTCTTCTTCTCATCATCTTTTTCTTCTTCTTCTTCTTCGTCGTCGTTCGTTCTCAAACTCCCGCTACCAAACCCTAAAAAGGGCTTTGCAAGTAGCAGGATGTAGTCCGGAGAACGGAATGTTTTGTAGCGTAGCTTATATCTTGACTGCGATATTTGCACTTTTCGGTCCGACACATCCGACTTCAACATGCCATTACAGTGGACTGTCTCCTGAGATCCATGCAGCATTTATATGATTTAATAGTGACAATTAATTTCGTCGATGTGGCAGGAAAATCATTGTTTAGTGTTGGCATTTTTGGGTAACGGGTTAGCGTTCCCTCTTCGATCAGCTCTCCTTAACCTTCTCATGAACGCCACTGGGAATATTTTCCGGCCCATTTCAATTGGTTTTGAATCGCAAGAATAAACCCAATTATGTGCAATTTAGATCAATTAGATGCTTTAGTGCGGGCTTTGAGCTCTGAGACTAGCTCCAGTAGCTGTTCAACACCATCGCAAGATGTGTATTTGCTCCACGACTCCGAAATATGACATGTGCAAACAAAGTGAACACGTTTCAGACTGTAGACATTCATTAACAGATGTCTGGGTTGAAAGTTTTGATGACAAAATGTAATTACACAAACGGATATGTGAAAATTTCGTTGGCAAAATGTAATTACAGCAACCGATATGTGGCATAGAATACAACAACGAAAACAGAAGAATATTGATTAGAGAAAGTTGAGATGGATTAGACAAACCACCAGACAGTTTAACGGTCGTATGCTACATCAGAGTTGGCTTGGAAAGAGAAGATAGAGGAGATCAAAATACAACTGGCAAAGATTAGTTAATGTGGAGACCAAAGCAGCTGGTATCTCAAGGGACGAGTTTAAAAGACGGTCGAAAATAGAAAATGACGAGAGCAAAATTGAAGCCATAGTTCCAAGGGAGCAATTAAGTCAAAGACAAGTTTAAATGTGGTTTTATGTTTAAATTGGAGCGATTGCACAAATGAAGGATCGGCAATACATTATTTTGTAAGTACGTAGCCTGTTGACAGAGCATATTGGTATATTGTTTGTAACTTTTTTTTACTGTATATTAACTTGTATTTATGTCTGGTTCGCCTATTACAATTCCTGGAATATCTCAAATTCCAAGAAGAAGGTGTCTCTCGTTTCCAATCAGATGGAGGCACCTATGTTTACTATGCTCAGGTTTTGCTGCTTCTAGCATCTCTTCCTTCTCTAGTTCCACATTCTTCTCCTATGAAGAATAGACTCATCGTTGAATATCTGCCACTAGGCAGGAAGCCTACAGAAAACGTGATGCGCTTGGGGAATTCGTGTGTTGTATATTACCGACTTTAAACTGCATATATCAGTTGAATTGTACTTAAACAAGGTAAATGGGAGTCCCACAAACGACTTTCTGACCCTTCAAGACTTCGCTTACAACTAACGACTGCATCATTGTTGTCAGCGATCGTGACACCTCGTTGTAATGACTCAATTACATTGCATCAGAAAATGATGCAATACCATTTGTGTTGTTGTGTGTTTAGCGAGCTGATGCAATACAACGTAACGTGGAGATGTCCTTATTGTTATTGTTGCTAATGACACTCGTACTTGTTAGGTTCTCACGACTACTTTCTTTTATGGCCGGTTACAGTGGTTCTCCAAACATCCAGAGGCATACTTGAGAAGGTGGACCGGGGTGCTTCTGGCTGTAGTGGTAGGCAAAGATCCCCGCAAAGCTTGCCGCTATAGAGATCACATTGTCGATCCCCACCTCGTTTGCCAGATTGCCATGACACAGCCTGTTTCCAGGGAAAGCTGCATGGAAGTAAGGTGGGGGTCTTGTTCAATATGTTTCATTCAACCCTCACTAACGTAGTCTGATCAGTATGTCTTACCTGACCAGGCGTTAGTCTCCTCTTCCCAGATGATAGTGTTTATGGGGCAAAATTGTGCGCAATATAGAGATAAAACATTGCGAAATAGTTGTTTCTTGAATCTAGGAACCAACATCAATATAGAAATATAACATTGCGAAATAGTTGATTCTTGATTCCTGATTCTATGAACCAACATCAATATAGAGATAGAAATACAACATTGCGAAATAGTTGAATCTTGATTCTAGCAACCAATATCATTACACAGGGGATATTCCCATAAGGGCTCCTTTCTCCGTCGAAGCAGCCAGCCAAGCGTATATGTACTCAATGCCAGTCAGATGTTGATTTCATTTTCTTCGGATCTTTCAAGACAGAACACAATTTCTCCCCTCTCCCCTAGTCACTCCCAAATCCATCATCATCCTCTGCATGTATGCATTTCCGCGACCATCTGTCTCTTCATCATTCTGTACAATGTCCATAACTGCCCTTATAAACTTAACCCTGTCTCTCGTCATCACCGCGTCGTTCGCCACAGCTCGTCCCGCCACTGCATCAGCTCATTCGTTGCCCCAGATGCTTGCATGTCCCTGGTAGTATATCCATGTGACACCTTGTATACCAGAGTTGTTCAGAAGAGAGACCCACTCCCTTCTTAGCATGCACCGTTCTATCTTACGGAACATGCCCTGCAACAGAGAGAGGCCCACTCCCTTCTTAGCATGCACCGTTCTATCTTAACCAGCATGCCCTGCAAGCCTGAAGAGATAGTTATCATGTACTTGTGTACTCAATGCGGTATGTGTAGTTTATACATCCAAATAATGTTGTTCTCCAAAAACAAGAGCCAGACGACAAATTATAGTCATTTTCGTGTTTATGATCAATAAATTGGTGAAGTTTGACTTCTAATTTCTAACGCAATTTGTGTGTTATCCAGTGTAATCTTTCCTGGTACTTAAGGCATTACAAGTGGAGAGTCGAAACCTTCCACTGAGCTTAATGACTTAAGAGCAGCACTCTGCAAACTGTGCCAGCAGTCCGAACCAAAAAGGGTAGTGGTACAGTGGGTCCCATCACACTGCAACATCCAAGGCAGCGAGGAGGCAGACAGACTGGCAAAAGAAGGTGCAAGACTACCACAAACAGATACTAGTATGACGTACGAAGAGTCAAAACGGCTTATCAAAGCCAGATACATGACCAAATGGGAAACCGAACATACTGGTTACACCAAAAACGATGCCTATTACCAGTTGAACCGAAGAGAGCAGGTCGTTGTCTTCAGACTTCGCACTGGCCACAATAGACTGAGGGACCACCTATTCAACAAATTGAAGATAGGTGGTACCAACGAATGCCCGTGCGGTACTGGTAAAATGACCGCTGAACATCTGCTGCAGAACTGCCCGACATACGAGGATCAGAGAGAGCAGATGTGGCCATCACCAGTGGAACTGCAAGACAAGCTCTATGGCAGTGGCGACAGCCTCAGGATGACCGCCGTTTTTTTCGAAAAAATAATGGTTACTGTCTGACTGCGTACGCAGAAGAAGAAGAAGAAACCTTCCTTCGATGTTATAATAAATCGATATCTCTTAGTGGCTTTTTTAACACCGCCAGTCCATCTTTTCATTGGTTTTCCTTTCGTTCTGAACGCCTTCTGTCTAGTCTTATAGACTCGTATGGGGTGTAGTTGTGTGGTCGTTCGTGTTATGTGTCCGAAACCTTTATTCCAATATGTGCCTTTCCAGATGATATAACAACTTCTTTTTTATGTCCCCTTTTAGCAAAAATCTCATTTTGCATATAGTGATCTTGCACTGCAGTACCTTGTTTAAGGTCAATGTCGGATACTTGTAACACATAGTTGGTACGAGTATTATGTTGAACATTCAATTCATTTTGTCTGTGTCTCCTTTGTATTGTCAGGATGTCTAACGGTTATGAGTTCTAGCTTCTGTCTCTATGTCCATTACATCGTCGTCTATCGACCTTCCTTTATCTGCATTACATAACAAAAAAAAAAGATATATTCTATAAATGAGACCCTATCGTCGCCTATGAACACACTTCTCCCACACTTTCCGTGAATTTTCTAACAACCTTTTATTCAAGGCGGTGGAAATCAACATCTACTCCAGACCTAGTCTTCACACGCAGAGATCTAACATATACAATTCACATAACAGTCCAAGACCAACTGGCACCACAGACCAATTCAATTGGCTGCTAATCTCAATTATACAGCACCACGACAGACACCCCAGTCACGATGGAACAATACAAATTTAAACTGAGAATAATTTTCAGAACTAACCCAGAAGTATTGCAAGAACTTTAGCATACGACATGAAAAAATGGAAGAAATGGTTCTTAGTTCAACCCGTTCTTCGTCAAGGGGTGGTCACCCTTGAGCGGGTCTCAACTCAGGATCCAGTCGTTTCTGTCGCTGGGGGCGTGTCGTCCAGTGTGATAATAGTCTGTCTTGTGGGGTCGTGAATGTTGTATTTTTCTAGTGAATCTCGCCAGCAAGTTGGGGTCGTCCCTGATGTCTCTTTTTGTCGCGCGGGTACCACATGGTGGTTATGGTACTTCATCTTTCCTCTTGTCTTCTTGATACATGACCAGCCCAGCGGTATTTCGAATGGTTGACGTACTGTAGGACATCCTTTATGTGTGACGTTCTCTGGATGCCGCTATTGTGTAGTTCGTTTTGCGACTGCTGTCTGAGAGTTATGCCCACGAAACGTCTTTCAAGAGATGTGTATGCTGTTCTCAGTTGGTTATCTGCTCCTTTCGTTAGAGATCAGGTTTAGCTACCAAGAAGAGCGCTGGCAGGACTACAGCGTCGAAGATGTCCGCACGTAGTCTGGTGTCCTTTGTGGCATCTGTTGCTGTCATGATGAGGTTGAAGGCTGCCCAGTCCGCCCGTTTCCGTCTGGCCATCTCAGGTGTTATGTTGTTCTCCGTGTTGAGGAGCCTTCCCAGATAGACATATTCGTCAGCGTCCTCTATGGGTGTTCCACTCAAAGAATATGGGATTGGACTCTGCGAAACGGTTGCGTATAGCTTTGGTTTTCCCTAGGTTCATAGCTAGACCTGCTTTTCTGCCTTCCGTGTCTAGTGACCGCAGCATATCTGTCGCTTCCAGGGGCGTCTCTGTGATGAAGACGATGTCGTCTGCGAATCTGAGGTGGTTAAGATGTCATCCCTCGATTTTTATATTCTAGTTTTTCCAGTCGCAGTGCCTCATCGTCGACTCTAGGTATGCAGAGAATAGGTCCGGCGAGATAGGGTCTCCTTGCCGTACTCCCTTCTCGGTCGCGAAAGTGATGGGTTGAGTGAATAGGCGGATGACGGTGGAGAATCCTTCGTATTATTTCTTGAGTATTTCGACGTAGTGGAGATCTACTCCTTGCTCACCCAGCGCTTTCCACACGAATTATGTTTCAACCGAGTCAAATGCCTTTTTGTAGTCGATTAATGGGAGTATTAGCGGTGTGCGGTGCTCTCGTGCCCTTTCGATCAGATTGCAGTAGGTTGTTATGTGATCTAGTGTACTGTATGTTTGTCTGAATCCAGCTTGTGAACTTGTGTACTGTATGTTTGTCTGAATCCAGCTTGTGATCTAGTGTACTGTATGTTTGTCTGAATCCAGCTTGTGATCTAGTGTACTGTATGTTTGTCTGAATCCAGCTTGTGATCTAGTGTTCTGTATGTTTGTCTGAATGCAGCTTGTGATCTAGTGTACTGTATGTTTGTCTGAACTCAGCTTGTGATCTAGTGTACTGTATGTTGTGTGTGAATCCAGCTTGTGATCTAGTGTACTCTATGTTTGTCTGAATCTAGCTTGTGATCTAGTGTACTGTATGTTTATCTGAATCCAGCTTGTGACCTAGTGTACTGTATGTTTGTCTGAATCCAGCGTGTGATCTAGTGTACTGTATGTTTATCTGAATCCAGCTTGTGATCTAGTGTACTGTATGTTTATCTGAATCCAGCTTGTGACCTAGTGTACTGTATGTTTGTCTGAATCCAGCTTGTGATCTAGTGTACTGTATGTTTATCTGAATCCAGCTTTTGATCTAGTGTACTGTATGTTTGTCTGAATCCAGCTTGTGAACTTGTGTACTGTATGTTTGTCTGAATCCAGCTTGTGATCTAGTATACTGTATGTTCGTCTGAATCCAGCTTGTGATCTAGTGTACTGTATGTTTTTCTGAATCCAACTTGTTCGGTTGGTTGTGCCTCCTCGAGGGCCTTGCGAACTCTTGATAGGAGACATTTGGTAAACATTGTGTACAGTAACAGAAGGAGGGTGATTGGGCGGTAGAAATGGTAGAAACGTTTAACAAAGAAATCCTTAAAACGGCAACGGAATCAATTCCCAGAACAGAAATAACTACATACCATAATGGTCATAAGATCTCCAGAAACTTAAAGAAGAACTGTCGACTGCCAGAGAATTAGCAGAAAACCAAAGCATAGAAAGTAATATCCAACTTAAGAAAACTGCAACAAAGTACAGAAAGACTATGCATAAGGCGACAAGAAACAGTTTGAATGAAAAAAAACCAAGAGCCTTAACCAAGATAAGAATGGTACAAAATTATGGAAACTTGCAAAGCCACTGAACAATGACAACCATAAAAACACAAAATGTCATACTAGCAGAAGATGAAAATCTGGTAACAGAAAGCGTGCAGCAAATATATTTGTTGAAAAAATACACAATGATTAGCAAAACAATCATAACAGCAAATAGAAAGAGATATAAAAAGACATAAAATAAAAATGACTTATACCAACTGTACCAGAGTAAATATATAACAAAACCATTTACCTAACAAAAATTAGAAGATGCGCTAAGGCAACTAAAGAAAACAAGAAATCTCCAGGGAAGGATGAAATGAGAAATCAAATGTTCAAAAAACTTCAAATGTGGAAGGAAGCAACCATGATTCTTATTTTTAAAAAAACATGAAAAAAAGCAAACAGAACAAAAGATGGCAGGTACAGACCCATCAGCTTGCTTAGCTGCATAGGTAAACTGATGGAAAGACTGGTAAATACCAGACTTATGGGACAGCTAGAGATAAAAAAAGTTCTTATATCCCAACAAGATGACTTGAGACAACACAGATCAACAGAGGCTCAACTAACACATGTTACACAAGGCATCGAGTATGCTTTAAAGAAAAAGAAACACACACTAGCAGTCTGGTTTGATATGGAAAGAGCATTTGATAAGGTGTGGAGAGTTGTGAAACAGGAAACACTTATAAAATATGAAGCCAGTAGTCGCATGTATAAATGGATAGGCCATTTCTTCTACAATAGGTACGCCACATGCGCACCCACACCCAACAAGGAAATCTGTGACAAGGATGATGTCGGCGGTCCTCATCGACAACGATGGACAGCTATTATTATTATTAGGTACGCCAGATTGTAAGGTACAGGGTCACATTAGCCATATATGGAAAGTGGAACAAGAAATGCCCCAGGGTAGTGTGCTATCACCTACACTGTTCTTGATCTTCATCAACAGCATAGTGGATAAAATACCACAGATGGTCCACACCTAACTATATGCTGATGATCTAGCTTTGTGGGTGGCTGAAGAAAACATCGAAACAGCAAATTGCAGGATGCAAAGAGCTGTACAAATATTAGATCAGTGGACTCAGAAATGACCCATGAACGTCAATGAAAAGAAAACAACATATACAATCGTTACACTTTCAAGTAAAGC
This sequence comes from Ariolimax columbianus, assembly GCA_036924085.1. Classification (NCBI taxonomy): domain Eukaryota; kingdom Metazoa; phylum Mollusca; class Gastropoda; order Stylommatophora; family Arionidae; genus Ariolimax; species Ariolimax columbianus. Next base: position 50,324,938 of record JAVGWX010000003.1, read on the forward strand.
AAAAACAATCACACTGGAACTAAATAGGCATGAACTGACAGAAGAAAAGGACTCAACATATCAAAACATAACACCGGACAGCATATTAACAAGGACACATCAAATTGAAACATGCCAGCAGAAACCTAAACAGCGTATGACTAATGAACAAAATAAGCAGAAACTAGAAGGGGTGCAGATCATCAAATACTGAAAGTGATGGACACTGGAAATGTTCGACCAGCTTTAGAATATGGGATGCCAGCCTAGGCAACAGCATCAAAATCAAACCATGAAAAAACTGTCAAAATTCAAAACCAAGCAGAAAGAACTATTACAGGAACAATGCAATCAACACCAGTAAAAAGTGATGAGAAAAATAACAAAGCTACAACCCATGACGGACAGAAGAGATTACAGAGCACTACAACTGGCAGAAAAATTACAACTGCTCCCAAATCATCCAATGAATTAAAAACTGGAAGGATATGACCGAAGCAGACTCCAGAGAAACGAGTTTGCTAACAACAAACACACTAGCCACAACTAGAACATGTAAAGGCAGACCCCCTAAAGACAAGCAGCATATTTCCACCATGGAAGAGAACAATTTCCAGAGCTGATAGACAACATAAATGAAGTGAGGAAAAATAGACACAAACAGAACTAGAGAGAAAATATTTAGCTTTAGAATATATTCAAGGAACATATCCAGCCACAGAATGGACCAGCATATGCACAGACGGATCAGCAATGAGATCTATTTTTTTTTTAAATAAAAAAGGAGGCGTTTACACAACATGAAATAATAGACAAGAAATCCATTTATCAATGGCTGCTGGAAAATTTTCAAACGTCTTGAAAGCTAAGGCTGAGTCAATTAAAATAGCCATCACAGAAAGCAAGGGCAAAATGAGAGATACGATAATCTTCCTTACAGATTCCACGACAGTCATAATGGCGTTCAGGCATCATAAAAAGAATTAATTAGCCTGTTTGAGGCACGCGAAAATACAAGCCAAATATAAACAGAGTAAACATTCTGTGAATTCCAGCAGACTGTAAGATACACGGAAATGAAGAAGCAGATATATAGACTGGCAAAAGAGAGATGCAAAGAAACCCACAAACTGGCATCAGAGCTAGAAATGAAGACAATGCTACAGTTTAGCTCCAAAGACAAATTGGGCGGGGAGTAGGATGGAGGAGGGTAGTGTGGAGGGGGGGGGGGGGGGGGCTCAGTGGTCTATAGGTAATGTGTCCGCCTCGGGTGCCGGAGGCCGCAGTTCGAATCACGGCGAAGACTGGCATTTTTTCACGTGGATCTGCTGGTACAAATTGCTCTGATCTCTGGGTTGTGAGATCGGACGATCGTGTTCAGTGTCGTGCACGTTAAAAATCTCTTGTCAGATAAAAATCGAAAAGATTAGGGTAAACGGCCGTTGCGTCGGCAAAAATTCAAGTTAACAATCTATCTCAATTATTTGCACTTTTCCCTAGGCCTAGTAAGCCGCAAGAAGTTTGACAATACCTACTACATATAGCCGATGCCTCCTTCCTTTACCTAGCAACAGACATTACCATGCCTGTTTAAATACCAGGATTCCAAGTATTCCAAGACAAATGACGCAGAGAACACCCATAATTTGATATAGCAGAGGCATACGACTCCTTGCCAAGATGAAATCAAGTGAAAATATTCAGACTGCGATCGGTGGGTCATTGCACATAAACAATCATCTGTTCAACAACTTAAAAATTGGCCACACAGCATGTGCCCATGTGGGAGGAACAAACAAACAGTGGAACATCTTCTGCAGGTCTGCTGAGGAGCAGAGGGACATGACCCTTCCTAACTCAACTGCGAGATAAAGTGTATGGCGATGAGAGAAGATTGAGACGGATCGTTGGGTTTATGAGGGAAGTAGACGCGCTTATATTCTGTGAATTATCTAACCAAAATAATTTGTTCTATAAATGAACTTCTATTGTCGTCTATGAATACATTTCTCTCATACATTCTCTGAATTATCTAACAAAAAAGAAATGTTCTATAAATGAGACTCACTACTCGTCTTAAACCAGATTTTGATGTGTATTCTTATTTCGACCAATTTAGTCGGGCCGAGAAAATATAAAAGTTTAAAGATAATTGACTGCGTATTATCTATCTTTACTTCATTTCACTTCTGTGGTACATTTTCAATGAAATCCAATGGAATCAATTGCCGATCTGGAACGGTGCCAGTTGGGGTTAAACGCTTATAAATCTGAACGTTTTTATGTTATTCTGCTGCATTCAGCCATCAAGCACGACCTATTCCTATGCGATTTGATTCACGCAGCGTATCGTTTCGTGGGCACGCACATCAATCATTTCTAGACTTTTGTTTTCTCGGAGCTTCGTTCAACAAAGAAAACCTGCCATGCTTGCATACGGCTCCTCCCAGTTGCACGCAAACTGCAGTCACACACATTCGATTACTGAGAACCACTTTCTATGGTGTTGTTGTTTGAAGATGCTAATGTTGAGTTAATTCTTTGATCACATTTATTTCTTGTCGGGTCAAAGTGACTCTTCTAGAATCCTGAGGAGGGGTTGAAAACGTGGAACGGGATTCCCTGGCTGTAGGTCAATGCAAGGTCCCTCTGTAAGCTCACCATTACGGGGATTACAGTATCAATCCCCACCTCGTCGACCAGGCTGTTTTGACACAGCCTGTGTCCAGGAACACGAGCGAGGAAGTGAGGTGGAGTCTTGATAAGTATGTTTCTCCTGAACCTTATTACGTGTAGCTATCTTCTGTCTTGTAGATATTTCCTTTGCACTATAACTTCAATACAAAATATGGCCCTCGAGTGTTGTCTGGGTCAGAAAAGGGAGCAAATATTAGTAACAACGTAATCAGTCAGGCATGTCGTAAAAGATGACTAACGATGGCTGGGCACGGGGCTTCCTACCCCATCATGTGGGCATTTCAAGCCACAAAAGCGACAATAGATATGATGACTTCACGTGTATTTGCTGAACACCTACTACAACGAGAGAAGACTACATTTGGTTTATTGATTGACATACTATGTACGATAACATATTTCCTAGGGTAGAGGAGACTATCGTCTAGTCAGGCAAAATAATACTGTTACGACATGTTAGTCTGAGTCAGGCAAAATATACTGGCCAAGATCCCCACATCGACTTCATCGTAGTTCTCCTTGGAAACGGGCGGTTCTTCTTAGCAGTCTGGCTAATGAGGTAGGAGATTAACATGATCTCCGTAATAGTGAGCGACACGCAGATGAAACCAAGCATAGCATAACCGTCTGTAAGACCCAGCCACATTTTCATCAGCACGCTGGGGATGCGAGGAAAGCTACTGCAACCGGTTACTCGATGCGCCTTTCAGGACCCACAAAAAAGAGTAATTTTTCTGATTGTTCGTCATTCATAACTATGCCAGCAACAACAATAAAAACAACGTAACATACTTCATCAGCAGTAATTTGAAAACCAATTCTACTGTATGGCTATTTTCATCCATTTCAACATTCGGCAGCATTCTCCAGGGAATAAAATTAGGCTTTACAATGCTTATATACAGTATATATAGTATATGACTCGGAAACATGGCATGGGGGCTAAGAGTATAACATCCAGATGAATGGAGCCGAATTGGATACACTCCTAGAAAGAAACCACGAAATATAGTCAGGCATGAGCTGGATTGGAACCCGTAGGAAAAGAGACGAGTGGTGAGGTCAAGGAGAACGGTGGGATAAGAGGATCATACAGCTGAAGTCTCCGAGGTAGATCTCAAGAAGACGCATCAAATCAGGAACAAATGGAGAATTTCGTTCTACAGCTTTGTTCCAAGGGGAACATGATGAATGATTGATACCTTGGCTTGGAAACATGTACGAGGGCGTCAGTAAATAGGTCACACATGGCTATTATAAAAGAAACTAAATGAAATACGAAATTAAAAAACAATCATTATTGCACTTACATTGTCCCTTACTTCGTAGCCTAATTTTCACCATCTGTACACTTATTCCGTCGCTGTATCAGTTCATTTTGTGTTCGTCAGTCAGTTGTCTTGGTACCCACCACGTACAGTATCTGAAAATGTAATTGACAAAGCAATATACTGTAGGCTAAACTACGCGATCATCATTTTGTAGTTGCTTCACAGACTAACGTTACTGGCCTGTTAGCTCGAATCACCATTCCACGCGCCACACAGATGATTCTGTTGCGATATGAATATGACGACCAGGTCGGGTTTCATCAGCCATTGTTTAACGTCCTTGAAAATATATTGACCTAATTGTGCACCGCTTTACGCAACAGACACTTCTTACGGTAAACAGGAAGGATTTCCGTATGATTCAAGGGGGTTGTCATAAATCTTTACCCTGACCATGAAGGAGTAGGAGGAGAAAGTTGAAATTTGGCACAGTGCTTATTCCTTCTTAATGTAGCCATCACCAGAATTTATACATTTTTGCCATATCTGCGTGACCTTGAAAAGACCTTCAGAATAAAGTAACTTATTTTTCCAACTAAACCAGTTATCACAAGCCAGTATGACATTTTCGTCACTGTCAAAATTATTTCCTTTCAGCTGTTTTTTAATTTTAGGGAAAAGACAAAAGCCTGATGAAGCTAAATCCGAATAATATGGTGGATGTAAAAAGAATTTAAATACTCAAATCGTTGGCTGTTTACAACACAAGCCTTGCTTTATGGGAGGGCGCGTTGTCTGCAAAGACATAATTTGAGTGCGTGCTATCTATCGTTTTCTGGTCACAGTCTTTCTTAGTTTGGTAAGGAGATCTGCATAATATTGCCCATTAACCGTGATCCCACGATGCATGTAATCTTTGACGTCCCAAAAACATTCAGCATCACTTTTCTTGCAGATTTCTATGTTCTTGCCTTGACATGTGTTTGTGAGCCCGGGGTTTTGCACTGCTTGCTGGAAATTTTGGATTCTGGGTCATAATGGTGAACCCATGTCTCATTTACTGTCACCATGGTCGGCAACATGTTTTTCGACCGACACATTTTAAGCAACTGGCGACAGCAATCAACCCTTGTTTGTTTCTGTTCACAAGTCAGCAGAGGCGGGACCCAGCGGGCACATACTTTTCTCATGTTCAGTCTGTTGTGTAAAATTCTAAAAACTGTACTTTCATTCAGTTTAGCTGACCTAGATATCTCTGTAATTATCATTTACCTATTCATCCTGGTCAAGAATTTTCTTCACTTTTGCAGGATTTTCATCGCTGCACTCCGCTGACAAACCGTTAGAGTAGTAGATCCGGTCAATAAGGTGTGTTGCGCTGTGCACCAGACCGGGTAAACCCGACGAGCAGGGAAATTCGTACTTCTAAAATCGAGTACATATTTAATGAGCTACATATGTCCCAAATTTCAACTTTTTCCTCCTACTCCTTCATCATCATGTAGCATGTCCTTTGTAGAACGTCGCTCCCATCACAGTCTGTCTGAAAGAAACTCGTTCCCTTGCCAAAACACCAGCTTCCGCCACTGTCATACTCAGGCACTCCTGGATATCTTGGTGCCATCGTCTTCTTGGTCTACCCCTTCCTCTTTTGCTTGGCACCATACCTTCCATCACCGTCCTCTCGAGACCGCTGTGTCTCTTGATGTGACCAAAGTATTTGCATTTTATAGCCAAAATGGAATTGATAAACCAGTTCTCCTCTATGCTCAACTCTTGCCGAATGTCTACATTTGTTCTTTTCTCTTTCCAGGGTATTCTTTCTGTAACATTTTGACTCGAAGAATTCGATTCTTTGTCTAGCAGTTTTGGTAATCGTCCATGCTTCAGAGCCATAAGCTGCCACAGGAAAAACACAGGCTCTCAAGACTTTTACTTTTATCGTTTTGTTGGTGCCCTGCCATAATTTCTTCAGGCTGTTCAGTCTCTGCATTGCCATAGCTAGTCTTCAGCAGACTCCTTCATAGGGTAACGATTTATGACCCGCCCCCTTGTGTGTTTTGCAGAAATTCCTATTGCATATTACCCCCACCCCCCACCCCACCCCCACCCGTCTACCAGTCGCCCCCCCCCCCAATATAATAAAAATAAATAAATAAATACAACTAAACAAAACCCACAAACAACATGTTGTTCTTTGATTGTACACATTGTGATCACCGGATGCCATATAGTATCGACTGCACTTGTGCATGCGACACCTAGCGTCTGCTATTGACCCTCTAGTATTCACAAAGCTGGATGTTAGTGCTACCTAAAAACACATTCAGAGACCACAGAAAACACTTTTCAGATAACCCACATCAATTTGTGACCTACTTACTGACATACCCTCGTAAAATATCTAAGAGTCTCTTACTTAACCAGCAGACCTTAACCAGCAAACCTTCACCACAAGACCTTCACCAACACACCTTCGCCACAAGACCTTCACCACAAGACCTTCACCAACACACCTTTACCACAAGACCTTCACCAACAAACCTTCACCACAAGACCTTCACCAACACATCTTAACCACAAGACCTTCACCAACACACCTTCACCCCCAGACCTTAAATAGCAAACCTTCCCCACCAGACCTTAACCAGCAAACCTTCACCACCAGACCTTCACCAACACACCTACACCACCAGACCTTCGCCAACACACCTTCACCACAAGATCTTCACCACCAGACCTTCACCAACACACCCTCACCACCAGACTTTCTCCAACAGACCTTCAGCAACAGACCTTCACCAATAGACCTTCACCAACATACCGTCACTACCAGACCTTCACCACCAGGCCCTCACAAACAGTCCTTCACCAGCAGACCTTCACCACCAGACCTTTGCCACCAGACCTTAACCACCAGACCTTCCCCAACGTATTCACTACCAGACCGTCACTAGCAGACCTTCACCAATAGACCTTCACAAACAGACCTTCACCACAAGACTTTCACCACCAGACCTTCACTACCAGACCTTCACCACCAGACCTTCACCACCAGACCTTATCCAATAGACCTTCATCAACAGATCTTTACTACCAGACCTTCACCACCAGACCCTCACAAATAGACCTTCTCCACCAGACCTTCACCAGCAGACCTTCACCAGCAGACCTTCATCAAAAGACCTGCACCAACATACCTTTACTACCAGACCTTCACCAGCAGACCCTCACAAACAGACCTTCACCAGCAGACCCTCACAAATAGACCTTCACCAGCAGACCCTCACAAACAGACCTTCACCAGCAGACCTACACTATCAGACCTCTCGATCCATATGATTGGTGTTACATATCCAGACGTATTAAATGATACTAATATGTGACAAATATACTAGGCGCTATTAAAAACTTATCGCTTAATTTTATGAACCGCAATTCGTTGTGCTAAATTTAACCCTAGGGGTAAAAACAAAAAGTGGCACTCACTGTCACGAAGTCACAGCCATCATTAATACCACGTGTGACCCCCCTGTAGTGTCAATAGAGGCTTGGCATTGCCCTCTACAGATCATTCACACTGTTGATGTCATGCTGGCGGACCCTTTTGTTCAGTTTATCCCGCGCGTGTTCAACCGGGTTCATGTCAATAGAGATTGCAGACCAATCCAGTACAGGAAAGGTTACTGGGATAAGAAATTCTTGGTAACGTTAGCTGTATGAGGCCTAGCTTTATCGTGCTGACAGATTTCCAGATCTATGTGATTCTGTAAGAAAGGTACTACCATAAGTTGCAGTACTTGATTAGCGTAGACGTCAGTGGTCACATCAGCTCTGAAAACATGAAGGGGGGTACGGTGGTCATTAGATAATCCACCTCACACATGTACACTTTCTTCTCCATATCTGCCATGCTGGACTACACAGGCATCGGCATATCTTTCTCCGCCATATTAGATTTCTCCTTTCAGCAAAAGAGATGTTAAACCGGCCTTCATCAGAGAACATCGTTGATCACCATTCCACTCTTGGACGACGAATATTGTGTAGGGCCCAAGCCAGTCTGTTGTTGTGGTAACGTCTATTAAGGATAGATCCAATGTTGGGACATCTGTTTCTATAAACCAGCGGTGCGAAACCTCCGTCGCACAGAGTTTGCACCGAGAAGTCTCACAGCGGCAGGTAAATGCACTGATGTCTCAGATGCTGTTTGGAAGTGGTTGCACAGATGTATCAAAAGAATTTGACGACCTTGAGCTTGTGTTGTTGCATGAGGTTGATCAGGCATGGGACGGTCATTGGCGGTACCTGTCGCCCTATCGCTGGTTCAGTCTTACTATGGTCACAATTAAAATTTATTGCATCATCTCTGGTCGCCATTCCAGTCCTGAGCATATCAACAGCCTGCATTCATTCTCGAAGCAACACTCGAGGCAGGACAAAAACATTAAGACTTTCTTTCCATTAAACAAATAATGGGGTTTTACTCGCTGGAACTTGACTAATGTGTGGGCCAAATTTCAACGTTATTCGACCTTTCATAGCGCCAGAATGGATGAATTCGTTGTTTTACGCGTGAAACACTTTACAATGGAAGTAAGCAAAACATGCACGGGAAAATGGATAAGCGTGATCTTCCTCACGTGCACACTTTCAGGGTTTGTGTAAGTAGGTCATTCTCTGTGTTAATGATAATAATTATCATAAAATAATGTAATGCGTTTTTAATGGCTGCTAATATATGACAACAACACCAACAACCCGATGTAATAAGTGGAGCTCAACTTTCGAAAGCTCTAGACAGAATGGCCGAATACTATGAGGAAAACCACCTCAAGGTCAATTTCAATAAAACACAGCTATGTTCTTTCCCCCTGAAGAACAGAGAAGTAAGACGACAACTTCATATTAATTGGCACGAACAGACGCTTGGACATAGTGATACACCCAAGTATTAACGCATTGTAATGGACCGCACATTATCGTACAAGGCACATTGCAATGTGGTAAAACAGAAAGTCAGTGCAAGAAATAATATAATTCGCAAGCTGACAAACTTCCCCAACGGTGCTCCGCATATCACTCTTGCACTATGTCTCTCAGTGGCAGAGTATGCGGGACCTGTATGGAGTGCATCTACACACACGAAACAGGTCGACCTGGCAGTAAATGAGACATGCCGAATGTTACAGGATGCATTAAGCGGACACTAACTGAAAAAGCCTTTGCAATCGCCGGTGTCGCATCTCCGGCTATTAGAAAACATGTCGCATCTGGATTTGAGAAACAAAAGCAGTCCTGTGACCAGAGACACCCTCTTTTTGGACATACACCAGAAATAATACGCCTGAAATCAAAGAAAAGTTTTCTGCGGGGACTGTACAGCCCACAGAACAAAGCCCCGAGAGAAACCAATGGGACAAGTGGCGCCAAATGAATGGTGTAGGTTGGATGGAGATCAAAGAAGAACCTGCAGCAGGACATGATTTGCCACATACTACGTGAAGATCTCTGAACAGGTTAAGAACAGGTGTGTTCAGAGGTGAGTCTAACCGGAAAAAGTGGGGATTCTCAGACGATGAATAAGGTCGTCCACGACCTGGAACACCTGATTATATATCCTAAGATGTAGACATCCTGTGCATTGGAAGACCTGAGTGTGGCAAATAACAGAGCAATGACAGTGTCTGGTTTTTGAGCGAATACTTTGTGAGGTTGCCGGACACGAAAAGTAAGTAAGTAACTAAATATAACAGGCGATTAAGGACAGCTGAGATGGATAGGCTAAGCCATCGGTAATTAATATATCAATACAGTAAAGAGCGTAATTTAGACCATGGACATGGGGATGTCACCGAACTAATAGCGAAGTACAAAGAGGGAAGAAGTTTGACAATTTTGATCGAAGACAACCCTAACAAGATTGTGGAGAGTGACCCATAGAGTCATGGAATCATATGTTAGAAGGAGATCGAAGACAACCCTAACAAGATTGTGAAGAGTGACCCATAGAGTCATGGAGTCATATGTTAGAAGGAGATCGAAGACAACCCTAACAAGATTCTGGAGAGTAACCCATGGATTCATGGAGTCATATGTTAGAAGGAGATCGAAGACAACCCTAACAAGATTGTGGAGAGTGACCCATGGAGTCATGGAGCCATATGTTAGAAGGAGATCGAAGACAACCCTCACAAGATTTTGGAGAGTGACCCATGGAGTCATGGAGCCATATGTTAGAAGGAGATCGAAGACAACCCTCACAAGATTTTGGAGAGTGACCCATGGAGTCATGGAGCCATATGTTAGAAGGAGATCGAAGACAATCCTAACAAGATTTTGGAGAGTGACCCATGGAGTCCAATGCTATAAGAAGATCGAAGATAGCCGTAACAAGATTGTGGAGCGTGACTTGTGGAGACCTATGTTACAAGGAGATCGAAGACAACCCTAACAAAATTGTGAGATTGTGGAAAGTCACCCATAGAACCCTGTGTTACAAGGAGATCGAAGACAACGCTAAAAAAGATTAAATAGGAAGTGGCCCATAGAGCCCTGCCTTACAAGGGGATCCAAGTCAGCCTTAAAACTAAGTACGTCGTAACTTGTGTCCTGAAGCGAATAAAGCATGTATCTCTTATACAGTGGTTCTGTAACTAATTTATGTTGGCGGCCTTCTGATCTTCTGAACGTTTCTTTGAAGGCTCAAAGAGGTTTTGTTTGCTTCAGTTGTATCCAGGTATCCAGCGGGCAACGAACATATTTCTCACCAAGGAGTTGGCTTGTCATTTTTCTCTACTTTCTCTCTCTCTCGCTCTCTCTCTCTCTCTTTCTTTCTCTCCAGTCCCCCCATTAAAAAAAACAAGTTACAGATAATAAGACAGAATACATTAAGTGACTGTTTTAAATGTCTTCTTTTTCATCTGTACCAAACTAGGTTTTGAATCCTCTCCCCACGCCCGTATATGTCACTGGTATGACCTATAGGTGCCCAAAGTCAAGGTAGTCACATAACACGTTGCGGTTATCTGGAATGAAGTTCTAAAGACGTCATTGTTCTAGCAGTAGTAACCCTTTTTGTCATAACTGACTATAGGAGGATATTACAGAGTGATAAACACAAAAATATATACTTATCTTTTGTTTTCTCTCTTCTTGCGGCGTTGTCTTTTCACTTCTCTCTGTGTCACAAGAGCGTCTCTTCCCCAAGCGTGAGGTGGTCATTCAGGGCACATCTCCACTCGGATCGGTCTGCAGCTTCGTCTTCCCAGAATGTCAGATTCATGTCCTTAATCTTCATATCACGCTTACACATAACTTTGAACCTAAGCTGTGCTTTTGCCATCTGCCAACTGTCTATAAAGTATATCTTTGGTAATGCGACCATCTACCATGCGACGAACATGACCAAACCATCGTAGTCTTCTTTACCTAAATTAAGTGTATATTCATGGAAGACTAGCGCGAGAGTGCACCTCTGCATTTGTCACTCTGTCCCTCCGTGTAATACCAAGAATGGATCGCAGGTGCCGTAGATGGAAGCTGCTAATCCTGGTCTATTGTTTGGCATCAGTTATCCAAGTCTGGCTGCCATTTAGAAGTGTGCTGACAACACATGCATTGTACACCATGGCCTTGGTTTTTATTGCCAGTTTCTGTTTTTTTCAAATACGCGTTGGGAGGAGAGTAAATGTAGCAGCCACAGTCTACGTCTGTGTTTATAGAGAGCTTGTCATTGGTTAGGGATCTCAGCTACGTGAATTGGTGTTATAGGCTTTAGTATTTCCTGAGGTTTTGAGAAGGACGGGGCAGTTCCCTTCGTAGCTGTCTTTCTTCCCCAACAAAGATTCATTATCTATTTACTGCTATGACACTTTTACCGCGAGAAGCTAATGCCTTACAGCTATGACACCCAAACTCTCTATAGATGTATACTGTATTACTATTGAAAATTGTGAACCTTTATGAATTTATTGTTGATGTGCTAGCAAACAAGGAAGGTTAGCATTTCATTGTATATGTTAGCATTAACAGGCATATACCGATGTTTCAACTTATAAATGTCATCAAAAAGGATAGGTCATGTCAGAAAGAAAACAGAAGTAAACTAAGCGAATATTGGTGTACAATCAATTGTGTTAAATCGGTGTAATCCCATAACTCATAATTTTTTTGCAGCTCGGCGCTATCGTCTTCTGGATGTCGGGGATTAGATGTTGGAGTTGCATCTATTTCTTCACTTTCTTTATGTTGTTTGATGAATATATTCACCGAATGTCTGTTGTTGTTGCTATTGTTATCAATGACTGCAATGAGTTAGTTTATTCTTTCGTACGCTCTGAAAAGGGCGTTAAGTGGCGGATTGCTGTAGCTTTCTTTATATCCCGAGCGTGTTGAGCAGCGGGTTGTCCTATGCTTGGCTTTATCTACATGCTGCTCAATACTATGGGGATCACGTCGTTCCTCACCTCGTTAGCCAGGCTGCCCAAAAGAACGGTCTGTTTTCATGGAGGTCTACGAGAAAGTCGAGGAGGTGCTTAAAAGATGTTTTAATTTGCTGTCGTTTAAACAATTTTGATTACAAATATTTTGGTATCGAAGTTTACCTTGATTTCTCTTCTCATAAAATAAAGCTGTTTTACAATTTTCAGATATCAACAATGTCTTCCTACCTGGAACACAACAACCAATCCGGTCGAAATCTCGGGAAAGAAGGGGTAGATGGATAGGACATACTCTCATAATGAATCCCTGAATTATAACCAAACATAAGCTGAATTAGAACACGCAGGGAAAGAGACGAGTTGTGAGATCAAGAAACACCTGGCAAAGAAAAGGAAAATAAGACGTTAGTGCAGCAGGAGTCTCTAAAGTGGATCTCAATAAATTGGCTACAATCAGAGACAGATGGAGAACATCCATTCCACAGAAATGTTTCTAGAGTAATGAATGATGATGCATTGGCTCTGGTAAATTAATATTTCTATACATCTATTTATTCTCAGCAACCAACGTATGCAAAATCTTAAAAATGCCAACATACGATCTTGTCCTTGGGGATTGATGCGGTAATCGATACAGACAAGGCAAAACATAGATGGGCAGATCACATTCTGCGACAGAACTATGGTCGATGGAACATGGCAATAGCAATCTGTTACCACCGAGGCAAGGAGAGATCGCGAGGAAGACCCCCAATGCGTTGGTCAGACTCCCTTTCAGTCTGTAATTACATCCGAGGCGTCTTTGGCGGAATGCTTACCCCGCACTAGACTTCCATGACCTACGACAGGGTCCATAGGATACGAAGTTGGGACCCGCAGCACCGCTGAGAAACGAGCCATCAAGATCAAGTATCTATTATCTTGCCTGGACTGATGTTATGTCAAAATGAAAAATAATAAAAATAAAAAATGATTTTATTTCAATATGAGCGGTTCTGCTCTACAGTGGTAGAGTGCTCGCTTCTAACGACTAAGGTCGCAGATTCGATCCCCGTAGAAGTGAAGAGTAATCATGGTCAGGAGAAACATAATTCCTCTTCATCTTCTAATCGCATAATAGATGTTTACACCATCAGGTGAGTTTCCGCGATGAACTCGATCGTTGACTGCAGTTGCTCTTTAGCTTCATACATCTTTGTTTGTGGTGTCGAATCATTTGGCCAGTGTGTCCTCCTTAACTGACCATACAGAGGACAGTCCTGCAAAACATGTTCGGCAGTTTGTTCGACTGTTCCACATGTACACAGCGGCAAAGCAGAAAGAATAGGCATGTACATGTGTTTTTTCAGTCTATTGTGCCAAGTCCTGAGGCGAAGATTGGTAGTCTGCCCTTGCCGGTCAGGGGTGTGGTAGTCATCGTTGCGTTGGTTCTGTTCTCTTCTGACAGCCTGGACAACTCTCTTTTCCTCAAAGTATGTAATTTCGCGGTTTGTCTGTTCACATTCTTCTCCCCCCCCCCTCCCCTTTGGAAGCCCATCTGCCCTCTAATATCCAGGCACGCTAACATACCCCGTTCACTTATCAGAAGCGAGAGTTTACCGCCCTTAAGAGCTTGCAGCACAGATAATGCATCTGTGAAGATGACTACTTTTCAGTTCAGTTCAGTTCAGTTCAGTTCATCCCATAACCCATCAGGTCGTTGGGGCACACATGAAGACACTCCCAAAATCCCACGCCATCCCTCTCTGTCTGTCGCCGCCTGTCGTATCTCACCGGGACGAAGGCTTGACCACTCAGTGATGTTGTCCACCCATCTCTTCCTTGGACGTCCTTGCCCTCTCTGTCCCGGTACGGGACCAAAGAGTATCGAGTTGGTAATTCCGTTGGACCTCGCGACGTGCCCACACCAGGCCATCTTTCATCTGTTGATAGCTGTGAACAGATCTTTAAAAGGACCAATTTCGTCTTCAACTCTTTGACGTATTTCTACGTTCGTGACACGATCTTTATATGTGACATTTAGGAGTTTTCTATAGCACCTCATTTCCATTGCAGGTATTCTGCCCTGGATATCTGCTGTAATGGTCCATGTGTCGCAGGCATACATAAATATTGATAGCACCAAAGAGCGCATTAGTCTAACTTTTATGCCGAGGGCGAGCCGCTTGTCTTGCCATATAGGTTTCAGCCGAATCAGAATTGTTGTTCTGGATCATGGTGGAAGCCTGTTTGAGAGGAGAAACATACCGATCAAGATCCTGCTTCAAGTTTTCGTTTGAGATCATGCAAGTTGTGCGTGTTGCCACTGAGATAGAGCTCAACACTGTAACCATTATAATATAATGGCGATCCAACTGAGGAGCTTTGCATTCCACTACAGCCAGGTGGACAAGTAACGTTGTGAAGTATTAACTCAGCTCGACTAGCTTCGAACAATAACCCCGTTATTGACACGCTCCATCCGATCCAGTTGTATATGGATAACTTATCTACTGCTATGAAAGAGAAGATAGGAAAAAGAACAGGCCACCACACGTCATAAAAAGAGCTTAGTCCTAGCACAATGAAGTCTTTAATTAATAGTTCATCCCCGACAGAAGTGTCTTCTATTGCACAACATTAACCTCTAGTCTCAAGTGCTTGTAGAACCGCCGAAGAAGTCTCCATGAGGTCCGGGGATATGTAGTTCATGGTATGAGAAACACTGATATGACATCTTCAATTTTTTTTAAAACATGGTCAAGTGCTTCTCTCTTTCTCGCTGGCGTTTTCTGTTGTATTAAGATGAAGGAAGAATCTAATTTTAGGGCAAAATCGATGTACCTTTTTGCCTGAGAATATTGATTTCCTGATTTGGCTATTGAATTCATGTGAACTGTGCTGATGATGTAGGTTAGAACTGTTTTGTAGTACTTATTCATTCATTTACATATTATCTATCTATCTATCTATCTATCTATCTATCTATCTATCTATCTATCTATCTATCTATCTATCTATCTATCTATCTATCTATCTATCTATCTATCTATCTATCTATCTATCCATCCATCCATCCATCCATCCATCCATCCATCCATCCATCCATCCATCTATCTATCTATCTATCTATCTATCTATCTATCTATCTATCTATCTATCCATCCATCCATCCATCCATCCATCCAATCCATCCATCTATCCATTTATCTATCCATCTATATGTTTATATGTTTATCTATCAATCTTTCTATCTGCCTGCCTGCCTGCATGCCCTGTTCTATCCTGTCCGGTCGTTCTGCTTGCGTGTTTGCATTTTTGCGTGTTCGTGTGTCTGTCAGTCTGCATGTATGTATCTCTCTCTCTTATATGTCTGTCTGTGTCTTTCTCTATATACGTCAGTCGGTCCATCACTACGCTGTTTATTCCCATTTCTGAGGCACAAGGGTAGAAAATATAGAGCTGATTTTTTTATATAATGTACATATATAATCATTTGGACTATTATGAGGTAATTTGCGAGATAGGCAAGGAGTGTCTAGTTCAAACAAACCCTCGTGTTAACACAAATGAACAAACTCACCAAAATACTGTACGTCTAGCTAGAATAGTGGGTGTAATGTGCTAATTAAAGCTTTCAGATGTTTGAAATGAAGAGCTTCTCGTGCACGTAGCCGGCGGCCAATCATAAATAGTCTTCCCTTCTAACCTTGGTGGAAAATCCACATAATGAGGGTCCTCGCATGGCACTATATCAATTACGAGTCCCAGTCTCAGTACTTGTAGAGATGTAAGAGGAGAAACAATAACCGGCCACCAAAGAAACGCAGTCAAGAGTTGAATTATGTCTGTATGTGGCTTCCACGACAACAACAACATTCCCCCTCAACTGAAATAATAACTGGATCACAATGATGAGCAGTGCATGGGTTGCAGAGGTCAGCGAGCCATAGCTCATTGCTAGGGTCAGGGTCAGCGAGCCATAGCTGACTGCTAGCTTCCGGGTCATCGAGCCATAGCTGACTGCAAGGGTCAGGGTCAGTGACCCATAGCTGACTGCTAGATTCAGGTCCAGCGAACCATAGCTGACTGCTAGCTTCCGAGTCAGCGAATCATAGCTGAATGCTAGCTTCAGGGCCAGTGAACCATAGCTGACTGCTAGCTTCCGAGTCAGCGAACCATAGCTGAATGCTAGCTTCAGGGCCAGTGAACCATAGCTGACTGCTAGCTTCAGGGCCAGCTAACCATAGCTGACTGCTAGCTTCAGGGCCAGCGTATCCATAGCTGACTGCTAGGGTCAGGGTCAGCGAATCATAGCTGACTGCTAACGTGAGGGCCAGCGAACCATGGCTGACTGCTAGGGTCAGGGTCAGCGAGCCATATGCTGACTGCTATCTTCAGAGCCAGCGAACCATCGCTGACTGCTAGCTTCAGGGCCGGCGAACCATAGCTGACTGCTAGCTTCAGGGCCAGCGAACCATAGCTGACTGCTAGGGTCAGGGAGCTATAACTGACTGCTAGCTTCAGGGTCAGAGAACCATAGCTGACTGCTAGCGTCAGGGCCAGCGAACCATAGCTGACTGCTTGCTTCAGGGTTAGCGAACCATAGCTGACTGCTAGCGTCAGGGTCAGCGAACCATAGCTGACTACTAGCTTCTGGGCCAGCGACCCATAGCTGACTACTAGCTTCTGGGCCAGCGACCCAAAGCTGACTACTAGCTTCTTTGCCAGCGACCCATAGCTGACTACTAGCTTCTGGGCCAGCGAACCATAGCTGACTGCTAACTTCAGGGGCTGCGAACTGCCATCAGCCTTTTATACCTCCACGCGGTAATCCTGGATAACGGGCTGCAAAAGAGAAGACTGGCTAAGGAGAAGCGATCGAAGTGGTAGGCTAATCAGGTACTAAAAAATGTCTGCTGAAGTCGGATGTCTGACCGAAAGGTGCAAATGTCGCAGTCAAGCTGTAAACTACGAAACAACGCATTCCGTTCGCCGGACAACATTCTGCTACTTGCAAAGCCCTTTTCGAATATGAATATGATATGGTTGAAGCCATCGCTGCGATTAAATGATGGCGAATGATGGAGGTCGTGGCTGTTACTCCAGCGATGGTTTGACTGGAGTCACTGAGCGCCACGCATTTGTGTATTCTCAGCGATTCAACGAAGGTGCTAAGAAAGGTACACGTATGTTCCGCGAGGTGCCAAAAGTTGGAGTCGATATGTCGGTCAGGATTACAGAGAATCACCTTTATACTGGTTCCGGTACATGCAGGTGTCGCATGCAATGATAAAACTGACAGTTTGGTTCGCGAGCACAGCAACAGCTGTGGGCCGTAGATTAATGGACTCACCAGATATCCTAAACGTCGTTAGGGTAATCGGTCAAACAGAAAACGTTAGGGTAATCGGTCAAACAGAAAACGTTAGGGTAATAGGTCAAACAGAAAACGTTAGGGTAATAGGTCAAACAGAAAACGTTAGGGTAATCGGTCAAACAGAAAACGTTACGGTAATCGGTCAAACAGAAAATTCAAAGTCGATCCGACTCATCGTCCTTGGCACGACTGGTAGAATTAAGGATCACACGAGGGCGATCACTTCCCTCGCTAGCTAGTAATTAGCAGGCATAAAGTCGTGTGGTATGGCGATCACTTCCCTCGCTAGCTAGTAATTAGCAGGCATAAAGTCGTGTGGTATGGCGATCACTTCCCTCACTAGCTAGTAATTAGCAGGCATAAAGTCGTGTGGTATGGCGATCACTTCCCTCGCTAGCTAGTAATTAGCAGGCATAAAGTCGTGTGGCATAGCGACTCCCTCACTAGCTAGTAATTCGCAGGCATAAAGTCGTGTGGCATGGCGATCAATTCCCTCACTAACTAGTAATTAGCAGGCATAAAGTCGTGTGGTATGGCGATCACTTCCCTCACTAGCTAGTAATTAGCAGGCATAAAGTCGTGTGGTATGGCGATCACTTCCCTCACTAGCTAGTAATTAGCAGGCATAAAGTCGTGTGGTATGGCGATCACTTCCCTCGCTAGCTAGTAATTAGCAGGCATAAAGTCGTGTGGCATAGCGACTCCCTCACTAGCTAGTAATTCGCAGGCATAAAGTCGTGTGGCATGGCGATCAATTCCCTCACTAACTAGTAATTAGCAGGCATAAAGTCGTGTGGTATGGCGATCACTTCCCTCACTAGCTAGTAATTAGCAGGCATAAAGTCGTGTGGCATAGCGACTCCCTCACTAGCTAGTAATTCGCAGGCATAAAGTCGTGTGGCATGGCGATCAATTCCCTCACTAACTAGTAATTAGCAGGCATAAAGTCGCGTGGCATGGCGATCAATTCCCTCATTAACTAGTAAATAGCAGGCATAAAGTCGTGTGGCATAGCGACTACTTCCCTCATTAACTAGTAATTAGCAGGCATAAAGTGGTGTGGTATGGCGATCAATTCCCTCACTAACTAGTAATTAGCACGCATAAAGCCTACTGGTATGGCGATCACTTCCCTCCACAACCACAGTTGTTGAGATACTTCATGTTCATCAACCTGTCTTGTCGTACTATTCCAGAACTTTCATTCTCTTCGTCTTATTCAGCTTATTTTGCTCATTATCTTGTCTGTGGTCATGTGGTTTTACATGCACTCTGTTTTATGGATGTGTTCAGTTCATTGTGTATGTACGCGTGCTTCTGTGAGTGCGTGTATGAGTATATACATGTAGTATGCATATATGTATGTGAGATGAGAGAGAGAGAGAGGGGGGGGGAGAGGTAATGTTGTGTATGTGTGGGTGTTTGTGTCTGTGTGTGTGCGTGCTTATGTGCGTGCGTTTGTGTCTGCCCACAAAGAAAATGTGTGTTGCTTAAACGCGCCCGGGGCATCAATCCCAGCTTCACCAAATTTTATAGACGGATCCATTTTGCGCTACATCCACGTTAGAACGGAATAGATAGACATCAAAGTTGTACACGATTTTCCTACACATATTTACGTAGGCAGGAGAGAGTAATATAAACTATAACCCCCATGACCATATTCCATCTGTCCAGCACATCCCACTAGAAAATATGCACGAAATTCTGGTTTGACTTTCTATAAGATCGATTGTATTTGTTAAATAAAAACTGGTACAAAAAATGACATAATAATTCATTGCAAATTGATAGGAGAAAAAAATGGTTGCATAATAATTGAATTTGTATGAGCTTTCAGCACGGGTTTTAATACGAGGGATATGGAGCGCTCATTGTTCTAGGTTTTCTTAGTAGCGCTCATTGTTCTAGGTTTTCTTAGTAGCGCTCATTGTTCTAGGTTTTCTTAGGGTGGGGGAAGGGGGGGGGGGTTATGTGGAGGGCTGAAGTGTTGGGGGAATAGATAAGCAGGTTAAGGGTGAAGAGATGGGCGGGTTGAGGGTGAAGAGATGGGCGGGTTGAGGGTGGAAGAGATGGGCGGGTTAAGGGTGGAAGAGATGAGCGGGTAGAGGGTAGAAGAGATGGGCGTGTTGAGGAAGGAAGAGATGGGCGGGTTAAGGGTGGAAGAGATGAGCGGGTTTAAGAGGGAAGAGATGGGCGAGTTGAGGGTGGAAGAGATGAGCGGGTTAAGGGTGGAAAAGATGGACGGGTTGAGGGAGAAAGAGGTGAGATATAACAATATATAGTCGTCAGATTATTTGTCTGTCCAAGAAATTCTAAATTGTCGACTTTGAAACCCCATCACTGTAGCTTCTTGCGCGTTTACTTATTGTACATAATTCACAACCGTAAGTCAATATCGAAATAATATGGCACTGAAGTATGTCTTTTCTCACTTCAAAAGAAAATTACTTATTGATCACTTTCTGGAACGCTGTCTTTGCTTATCATATTCTGCTTCTTACCTCTGCGATGCATCTCTCGTCTGATGTTATGAGAGTCCGCAGGTATCAAGCTGTTTGTAATTATCGTAATATCTTCCCATTCACTCGTATGTTACAACTCATTTGTTTTTTCCCTTCGAGATCATCATTTATGTGACAGTTCCAGCTGGAGCATGAGCGTTTAGGTTAGGGGAGATTGGGCTGGCGACTCCAAGAACACAGGTTGCCTGAATGCGTACAAAGGTTAATCACCGTTTCGACACTAGGTCGATAAATGAAACGATGGGTTATGTGCAAGCCATTTTGGAAACGATGTGTGTTCTGATTATATGTACATGCACAGATCTTCTGAGAATGTGACCACACGTGAGTATACGATCCGATTATAAGTGACGTGATCTAATTACACATGCAAGAACATATCGCCTGAGCATACGTGAATCGATTGAATGTGAATGTATAGATCACCTGATTGAAGGTGATTTTATTATATGTGAATGCACATAAACGACTGAGTACGTAATCCGATCGTGGGGACGAGTTTGTGATTGTTTGTTGAGTGTGCAGATAAGGGCAGTGCAGCGGCATGTACCTGGGTATCGTGTCCTTGGAGGAATCATCAAAGCTAGTGCTTAAAACCTCCGATTGTAGTTCAAGATATATATATAATGATTATTTAGTTTAGATGTACTTTCTTCTTTTTGTTGATATACATGTTAATAAATGATAATGATGTTTCCATTCCGGATAGTGTTTACTTCGTTTTACTGTGTGAAGTTGTGTCGTGGTGTGGATACATGTTGTAACACTTTAGATAAGTAAACTACTCAGCTAAATCTAGACTCAACCACATCTCTTATTTTGGTCCAAGTGACCAGGATATCTCTGATAGGATAAATACTACGCAACTCTAAACGCATTACGATACCCCATTACCTTCATCTTCTTACAATTTAGGGATTCCCCTTTGTGCTCACTCTTCTTGACCATCACATCCACCAGACTTTGCAGATCCATTTCACGTGTTGCTTTCAATACTGTATCGTCCACATATCTCAAATTGTTTATATTGTGTCATCCAACTCAAATACCTGGCATTTCCAAACTAAAACCCAATATATGTTCACTGCGCAGGTAGAATAGATTCAAAGATAATACACATCCTTGTTGTACGCCCTGTTTTATAGAATAGATCCATTGATAATACACATCCTTGTTGTACGCCCTGTTTTATAGAATAGATCCATTGATAATACACATCCTTGTTGTACGCCCTGTTTTATAGAATATATCCATTGATAATACACATCCTTGTTGTACGCCCTGTTTTATAGAATAGATCCATTGATAATACACATCCTTGTTGTACGCCCTGTTTTATAGAATAGATCCATTGATAATACACATCCTTGTTGTACGCCCTGTTTTATAGAATAGATCCATTAATAATACACATCCTTGTTGTACGCCCTGTTTTATAGAATCGATAAAACGATAATACACATCCTTTTTGTACGCCCTGTTTTATAGAATCGATAAAACGATTATACACATCCTTGTTGTACGCCCTGTTTTATAGAATCGATCCATTGATAATACCCATCCTTTTCGTATGCCCTTTTTTACACTTACGAAACTTTCTACTTGGCCTTCTATCCGAATTGCGGTCACTTGTTGGCAATATATATGTTTAATTATGCGCAGATCTTCGTTGCATATCTGGATTCTTTATTATCTATTGTTGATGTCTTACCTTGTCAAACGCCTTTATGTAATCTATAAATATTGCATGTATGTCTTTACTTCTATCACTCTTTTCTATTAGCGTTTTGAAGGCTTTTGACGTGTAGTTCGTACATTTGCCTAGAACTAAACCAAACTTCGTCGCTTATTTCCAGCTGCATTCTACCTCTGACTCTTTGTGTTATAATTCTTAAAAGTAATTTTGTCATATCTCTCCTTGGACTCTTTACTCTTGGTACTGTCTCTTGTAATGTTTGTTGAATTGACTCTTGAAATGTTTCCCATTGTTCGTCTATGCTTTCTTGTTTGGCTATGATGGGGTACCTTTTCGGTATTACCCGATATCTCTCTTTTATTTCATCATCCTCGTTGAGTGCGCAGGTCTAGTCTTCGGCTTAAGGGACTTTTCTTGAATTTCTTTAGTTTGAAACTGAATGTATCCACCGCTGATATGTGATCGCTATTGCAACCCCCCCCCCCACTTCCCCGCCCCCCCCCCCCCCCGCCCCCCTGTTCTAGATTTTGCTGACAGCATGCCCTTACAAAAAATATTCTCGCTATCAATAGGTAATCTATCTGGTTGTGAGTGTTTTATGTAATATTAAACTTTAAAAATAATTCAACTAACAGTGTTTGTTTCCATCCACTAAAAGGATGTATATGGCTGGAGAATAAAAGCCACTTGCCACTACAGGCGTAACGTACTGTCTATATTCGATTTTTATTTTTGCACCGATAGATAAACAGCTATGCCTTATCGTGAATTTGAACGCATGTGCTTATGGTCAAAGACAAACAACCAAACCGTTAAGCCTTCTACTTCTCTGTAATACGTACATCACCATTATATTTCTTAGCTGTCCTTGATGGCCTAGAGTTATTGGCCGGCATCTCATAATATATTATTTTCCTATTACTGTTGTAGTCAATCTGATTAATTCATCTTTATATATTAATAAACAATTTTCTGCTCAGCTTAACCTAACATAAACAAGAATCGGTCAGTTTCGCATTGGCAAACATTATTTTAAATAGCTGAACAATTGACCACCGACAGACCACGCATTATAGTCCTTTCCTAGTCATAAATAGAGACATGAAAACGAATAAATAAAAGACATATCTGACACCACCTCCCCTTTTTAACCCCCCCCCCCCCCCCCCACCACGCCCGGGCTGACGAGCCTCTTTTCCCCAGCTCTTGTCTCCTCCATTCTATTTCAATTTACTACCATAATCTATAGTGCTATTATTTTTCTTATATCAAATCTATTTTCGCATTCTTTTCATCTGTTGTACACAATCTTCAATGAATGTTATCGATTTAAACTGGCAACACATCTTGAACGTTTCTCAATATCATTCTTCTCTGGTACAAGGAGTGTCAACCACGAAGCCCTTGTACCTCATACGGTCCGTCAAGCCATATTATGTGACTAACATAAGGATGACATACCTATGTGGTAGGAGGACACTTGATGATAGACGAATTAGAAGAAAGGTGTTGTCTGTATGTTCTGGTGCCAGCTGTGAGTTTGGTCTAACAGTCAGCAAAAACAAGGCACAAGTTGTGATGCAGGGCGCTATTGATGACGAGGAGCTTGAGATAGTAGATCACTTTACTTAGTCAATAATAAACTATCCCTGGACCAAGAGATCAATATCAAGAGAGGCAAGCCATCAACAACAATCAGCATATTAACAAAAAGAGCCTGGAAAAATAAAAAACTTACTGTACAAAAACAAAAAACAAAATTGATTATCAGATTTTAGTCCTCAGCACTCTTCTTTATGGCAGTGAGACATGGTCTACCTTCAGGCGCCCAGAGAGGCGGTTAAACAGCTTTCAAATGAGGTGCCTGCTCAGAATCCTGGGAGAGAACAGGCATTGTCACATTCTTTTCCATGTTTAGCCATTGGAGGCTCCGATGGCTGGAACACACTAGGAAAATGGAGGATGGCAGAATACTAAAGGCTCGTTTCTTTCTGAATTGCAATTGGGCAAAAGGTTTCGGGGCCGGCTACTACTTCAGTACAAGGATGAGGGAATACGGGATATGCATGATGCAGGCATTGATTTGAAATTATGGGAACAGGACGTCATGGATCGTGCTGCATGGGAGGGCAGGATTAAGCATGGAGTACAGACAAAGGAGATACTGAATGCAAATAGTCTAAGAACTCAGCGTTTGAAAAAACACGACACACCATGCAATAACGCAAACAGTCCTGATTTTCCTTGCACACACTATGAAACACGTTTCTCTGCTCGGATCGGTCTTACAAGTCACATTCGTTATTGTCCCGAACTGTAGCTACATCCTTCTTTTTCTAAACACAACTTACTATCGTCTGGTAAGATGGACAAAATCAAATGTGAAAGAATGATGCTCACCTTTACATAACTAAATATAAAATAATTCATACTGAGAATCAAATCTGGGAGGATTTATAGGGCAAGAAGACTGTCTGCTAATCCACTCGGCTAGGTGATGCTCCTAAATGGTTTAAAAAGTCTAAAGATGCACTCGTGTACTGTCGAGGTCTGAAAATAGAGCATGTTGTTGATGCTGTTTTTTGTTCGACGCTATTCGGGCAGATTTGAGTTAATTCTTGATAATCTTTCTTTCGTTGCGGGTTATAGTCGCTATTTTTACATCCCTTGGCGAGCACGAGAAGATGGACCAGGGTCTATCTGACTGTAGTGAAATGCAATCCTCCTCAGTACGTACTCACTTACTTTCTGTGTCCAAGTATCACGTTGTCCAGTATCCATCCAGTATCCATCCAGTATCCAGCGACATGGATTGCCTTGTCATTTGCCTCCAGCATGTCGCACCTATTGCATGTTTCCTTGAGGTTGGAGCCGGGTCACCAGGTGGTCTGGGTCTTGTATGGCTCCACAGTCACACTCGCCATCTGTGTATCCCCATCGTTTCCTATTTCTCTTGCACGGTGATACACCAGTTCGGAGTATGATCAGCGACTTCCATGTTGTGAATGGTAGATGATGTCCGGCGGCAGGTTCCTTTTTTTCAGGATTTTTTCGCTCTTCCATGTACGGAAAGTAATGGCAACTTACTGTACAATTGTCACGAAACTTATAACAGCCAAATAGGTTGGCGGTTGTAAGAAGCGACTATAAAAGATATGCTACTTACTTTTTTTACCATGGTAGAAGTGAGACTAAGCCACCCCAGTCAGACTATAAAAGATATGCTACTTACTTTTTTTACCATGGTAGAAGAGGTGAGACTAAGCCACCCCAGTCAGACTATAAAAGATATGCTACTTACTTTTTTTACCATGGTAGAAGAGGTGAGACTAAGCCACCCCAGTCAGACTATAAAAGATATGCTACTTACTTTTTTTACCATGGTAGAAGAGGTGAGACTAAGCCACCACAGTCACATACAATGGTGATGGTACAATAGGTATCAACAGCTATTGGATGTGATAAAAAGGTAGAAGAGTACATATTTAAAGAAGGAAAAAAACCCAATGATAAATAGCAAAGCTGTAGAACATTGTACTAGGTAAAGGAACAGAATTGACACACCTCAACCAAACTGCCTTTGTCAAATATGAATCCATGTAGCATTGAGGTGCGAAGATAAGAGTTATCAAAACTGTGCCGTCTATATTGTCATCAAGCGACCATTTTAAATTGTATTCATTGCGCCCATTAGTTTAATAATGTAACTCTACGCAACCATTATTCTGCTAATTTAACGCCATGCAACCCTTAGTCTACTAATTTAACTCCATGCGACCATTACTCTACTAATTTAACGCAATGCTAGCATTACCCTACTAATTTAACTTCATGCAGTCCATAGTCAATGAAAGTCGCTTAATGGTAAGTCTTAATGTAAGACCCTTGATCAAGGACAACCTTTATTTGCTCTCATTAAATGCCATATTTGATGATACCTTCAACTGGTTGATTTTTTAGCTTCATTTTCACGCTGGGGACTTTGGTACTCTCACGAGCACCACTCGTCCAATTATGATTCGATCCTACCCTGAATTATACCCTTACGTGTGCGATTACGGTCATTAGGGCTCCAATGCATTCGGTATCGCGATTTCATATGACAGTACTTGGATTCGATTTACAACAGGGCAATTTCATTCGAGAAAAGAGAATGAACCGATACTATTTCTACATTATATTCTCTTTAGCTGAAAATCCGGAATATTATGTTCTCTGTCATCCCATTATTCATTTTATAACGTTCCACTCGCATATCTTAGCTGTTATCTTTCTTCTTCTTCTTCTTTTCTTCTTCTTCTTCCGTTCTTCCTCTTCTTCCTTTCTTCTTCTGCTTTTCTTTTTGTTCTTACTCCTCAAATCTTCTTCTTCTTTTTCATCTTGTGTTACCTTCTTCTTTAGTTTTTGTTTACTTTCTTCTTCTTCTTCTTTGTTTCTTCCTCTTCTTCTCCTTCCTTATTTTTTTCTTCTTCTTTTTTTTGGGTTTTCTTCTTCATTTGTGTTATTCCTCTTTTCTTCTTCTTCTTTCTTCTTCCTTTCGTTATTATTTTTCATCATCATCTTCTTCTTCTTCAACAGCTTCTTTTTCTTGTTCTTTTTCTTCTTCTCTGTGTCGTTCCTCATGAGCACCACGATATAATTCTTCCTAATATAAGTATTTAGTACGCTATTTCTGAAATATCTCTCTTTGTTTAACATCCTGATGTTGCTAGCACCACACATAGTCCGTGTTATGCTCCTTTTACGACGTACATCAGGGACTATTACTTCCATGTTTTCTTCCCCATTAAGGAGTCATGGAGCCCACACAGGGATCAAAGAGTCCCTTCATTTCAATTTACCTTTTCGGTTTCAAAAGAACATGTAGCTACAACCCTCACTCAAAACATATTCGTGTTTTAGGCCGTCCTCTCAAACTTTGCAAGTAGGACTGTTGTTTTGTTGCATTAGCTTTCGTTTTCGCTGTTCTTTGCCATATGTTCATTGGCTACAGCTTTCACCTATCTTTGCCAGATTTTTTTGTTTTGTTTGTTGTTGTTGCGTTCGCCTTATCTCTCTAATCCCCAAGGTGGTGTGCGTTGCACTGCGTTTTTACTTTGCGCCTGTCGGTCCAGTGCATCCGACTTCGGCATGCATTTTATGTAAGGGTTTGCTTCCTCCGGCATTTTCTAAGGGTTTGCTTCCCCGGGGTAACGGCCGGTGCTGTGATGGGGATCGAACCCAGAACCTTCTGGTTGTGAGCCGTGTCACTTAACCACTAGGCCACGCCGTCCCCTGTCTTTGCCAGATGATCATTGACTTCCGTTTTCCCCTGTCTTTGCCAGACGCTCATTGACTTCCGCTTTCACTATTTTATGCCAAACGCTCATTGACTTCCGCTTTCACTATTTGATGCCAAACGTTCATTGACTACCGCTTTCACCTATCTTTGCCATATATTCATTGACTTTCACTTTCACTGTGCTTTTCCAAATGTTCATTGACTTCATCAATTTAAATTTCGCCTCTAAATGTTTGACGGTCAGGTACATTTTATAATGACATCCCATCCTGTATTTGACGTCTAAACAGTCTATTGACCGTATGTTATGTTATGTTATGTTATGTTATGTTATGTTACGTTATGTTATGTTATGTTATACATTACTTCGGATAGATCAGTCGTTGCTCAATATCTCAAGTAAATACGTAGTTCCTTCAATTCGCTGATAGTACACACATTTGGTTTGTAATCTCAAGAGGTCATCCAGAAGGTGGTCAATGGTTAATTCTAAAATTCACCCGCTATTAACATCCATAATCCTCAGATATGGTGCTTCAAAGTCAGAATGTCAGCTCTTTCATTGCCATTAACCCAGCATAACCAGGGCATTAGATCCGAACAAACCCCTAGAGCTTTGAGACCTCCATGTCTTCTGTCTGCTTCGCATCTGTCGTCAATCCAAGCATAGCCAGGACCATTTACTTGCTTATATTTTTATGTTAATGTCTTTGTGTTGTTATACAAGTCTTTCATATTTTCTTTTGTCGCAGCTTATCACTGCCCCTTTTTCTGGATTATCAATATATTTTCTTTTGCTTATTTTGATTCACTTTGGTTTTTATTTGTTGGATTCAGTGTATAATTCATGATCCTTGGCTCAAGTAATTCTTTTAAAAAACTGCATTTATATATTTGAATTGTTATCTTTAATAAAAACAATGTTAGCTTAGGTATCAGTTATCCGCTGCGTTGTTCGACAACTGACGTAGTCACATACTGCAACCAAAAAAGCCATTCCAAGCTGCAATTCCCATTGAGTTTTTCAATATCCGGGACGCATTCCTTTAATTCTCTGGATTTGATGCTAAGTGTGTTGACCGAGGTTCCTGTGGACTGCTAGAGGGGAACCGAGTACTTCCTCCGCTTCCTTGGGAAAGAAGTACGAGAATCCAAGATATCACTCAGCGTGTGAGCGATGTGTCTTGGAAATGTTGCTAACCGCGCATGATTCTATCTCTCCAGAAGGATCTGTCAGTGCATTATTGGTCCGTGTATTGTCAGCAAACAGGACGAAGGACGCCAATTTTGCGAAGTTCAGCCGTGTACACTGGACCGTAAAAATACGCCACACGGTAGCCGAAATACTATTTAAAATTACCGATGACTTTGCTAGAATAATCGAAGGGAAAACCAACACAGTAACGAATAAACAAAATAATCTAAAGGGAATACCGTAGCACGTTCCCGTGAACCAAAGCGTACGCCGTCAACTGGTGTAAATTCCAGTCATATCCGTGGCATGGAGTCATCCATAATAGGCTAAAACATAAAAGCAAAGTTAGATCCACTGCCAGTTATGTGCCATTTTTGCTACTTTCTTTCTGCTGTCGTCCATGTTGTTATCCACGTTTTGTTGGCGTTCTCTTTTCCCCAGATCTTCATTATGTGTCTTTATATATGTCGCCAGAGCTCTTCTAGATCCTCTATTTCTTGTAGTTGTTGAATCCATATGAAACCTATTTGATATCGTATGTATTGATAACGTATCTTGTTGGTCATTGTTTCTGCGGAAATCCCATGTTGAATTGGTGTATGTTGTTAAATGTTGTTATGTTCCTCTCTATTTTGTTTATCAGAAGATGGTTATCCGATGACCACCATGTCTGTTCCTCTACGTACTTTTACATTGTGTAATTGTGGAGGAAGACTTAACGTCTGGTCAGTCAAAATATACTGATCCGACATGTTAGTCAGGGTCAAACAAAATTACTGGCCAAGACCCTCACCTTGGCTTCCTCGTAGCTTTCCATGGAAACGTGCTGTTTCATGGCAGACTGGCTAAAACGTTGAGGGATCGATGTGATTCCCGTAGTAGTGATTGACACGCAGATGAAGCCATGCATAGCACAATCACATGTCCACCTTCATCAGCACGCTCGGGATGTGAGGAAAGCTGCTGCAACCTGTCACTTAACGTCCTTTTCAGGGCGCACATAAGAGTAAACCTACTCATTGTGGGCATTCGAAACAAGAACAACATTGTGTAATGATGATATGAACTTCTGTGTTATACATGTATAGTTAATCTGGTTTTCTGCATTGCGTTCCTGCGACACGTGTGTTGCTTTGCGCATTGTTTTATGCGAAACGATGCTGTCTCCAATCAGCAATTAATTAAAAACACGGAAGAGCAATAATAACTCTCCATTTGCTTTTTAGACCCAATTCCATGTTTGCTGGATTTCTCTTCAAAACTGATATTATCATTTCAAATCTCAATCTTAGCATTTAGGATTGTCATCAAAATCGTAGTTTTTTTTTCATTTTCTGTTATAAATTTTTTGAAGTCTCGTGAAACATTCGCTTTTTACTGGATCTTCTTTGACATTTGGTTGGGTTGTAAAACTCTTCTGTCACCGTGTTTTCTTTGACATTTGGTTGGGTTGTAAAACCCTTCTGTCACCGTGTTTTCTTTGACATTTGGTGGGGTTGAGAAATCCTTCTGTCACAGTGTCTTCTTTGACATTGCTTGAGTTGTAAAATCTTTCTGCCACCGTGTTCTCTTTGACATTGGTTGGGTTGTAAAATCTTTCTGTCACCGTGTTCCCTTTAACATTGGTTGGGTTGTAAAATCTTTCTGTCACCGACTTTCCTTTGACATTGGTTGGGGTGTACAATCCTTCTTTCACTGAATCTTCTTTAACAATGATTGGGTTGTAAAATCTTTCTGTCACCGTGTTCTCTTTACATTGGTTGGGTTGTAAAATCTTTCTGTCACCGACTTTCCTTTGACATTGGTTGGGGTGTACAATCCTTCTTTCACTGAATCTTCTTTGACAAACGTTGAGTCATATCATTGGGTAATGTTTATCTTTAATTTATTTTTGTCAAATTTGAAAGTAGCTAACGCTGTGGGTCCCACTATCTTTCAATCAATAATGGCATATTACGCCTATTTCTATAGCATTCAGACATAACATTAACTAAGATGTGCGTCATTTTGAATATTCCCGGAGGATAGCATTATTTCCCTTGTGTTCAGTTGTATCCTCCCACCCACTTTCCACTCTGCTTCATTCAAAATCAGGATGTCAAATTGTGGTTCCTCATCTCTGCTGTTGCATGTGTCCCTTTTCCCAGTTCGTACATTGCTAAAACATACCAGTCTGCTTAGGCAATAGTAGGTAAGTTAGCGATGGAAATTACTTATAGCTTTCTGTGCATCACCTCACGGAATTCCTTCACAGAGGAAATTCTTCTTTCTTAAATGCTTGAGTTGAACGCATGAGTTGCAGCGGTCAGCGACCCATAGCTGACTGGTAGCGTCAGGGCCAGCGAACAAGAGTAGCATAGACCCTTCTACCCCTCCACACGGTGATTCTGGATAACAGGCTGTTATAACAGGTAGTTAAAAAGTTTTTATTTGTAGGCTTGTTCGTATTTGATGACGTTTTTTGGCTTATAATTTCTTCCGATTGTTAAAGTTTGCCCAATGCCCAACCCTCCTTAGCCGCCTCGTTTACAGTGTTACTATTCTTTACTCCAATTTGCAGTGTTACTATTCTTTACTCAAATTTACAGTGTTACTATTCTTTACTCAAATTTACAGTGTTACTATTATTTACTCCAATTTCAGACCTGGTAACACTCGCTCATAGTGTGCTAAAAGTATGCACTATTTGTAACTTCTACTTCTTCCTCTTCTTCTTCTGCTATTTCTTCATCATCATCATCATCATTTTCGTCTTCTTCTTCTTCTTCTTCTTCTTCAGAGGTAAACTTGAATACATATATATTAAAAAAGCAGGAGTTTACGGGAGGCTATTGGCATCTCAATAGAGATTGTCCAGGAATGGAATTGATGATCGCCACACGTGTTTTCTCTGTTCCTCTGTAACAGATGCCCGGCAGTCATTTTGTCAGTGCCTCAGACACATTCATCTGTATGTCACATTCTTAGTTTGTTGAACAGATGATATGTCAGTCTGTTGTTGCTTGTGCGGAATCTAAAGATTAGTACCTGCTCACCACTGTTGAGCTGGTAAAATGCGTCATTTGATTGTTGACCTTTGTGCTCTGCTTCTCACTTATTCATATATCTACACCTGGCAAACTTCTTGACCTGTTCATAAGTTATACCTACATCAGACTTTCCACATTTTTTCGACAGTCTATCAGCCTCTTCATTGCCAACAATATTGCACTGTCACAACTGTCTTGAACCGGTTAAACAGTTTATATAGAACCATTCTTAAATCCTTAAGTCAATATTTGTAAGGACTCCCGCGCACGTATAAGAACTGGTTTGATGAGAACGATCTGGAAATCCAGGGCCTTCTCGATGCAAAACATGAAGCGGACAGAGAATACCAAAGTAATCTCCGGCAGCAAAAGCGGCCTTCAATACTGCTTGCAAAGCTGTCCAGACCAGGCTTAGAGAGATGCAAGACTCCTGGCTCAGCAACAGCGGCCTTCAATACTGCTCGCAAAGCTCACCAGACCAGGCTTAGAGAGATGCAAGACTCCTGGCTCAGCAACAGCGGCCTTCAATACTGCTCGCAAAGCTCACCAGACCAGGCTTAGAGAGATGCAAGACTCCTGGCTCAGCAAAAGAGCTGATGAAATGGAGATGTTTGCCGAGCGTCATGACACCAAACGGTTTACGACCAACAGCCCACTGGTAACACTCCAGTTCGCTGTGCGGATGGAACTATGCTAACAGACAAGGTTCAGATTCTAGGTAGATGGGCAGACCACTTCTGCAAAATACTAAACCACCCATAGTCCATAAATGAGGAGCCCATCCATCGAATGCAGCAGGTGGAACTGAACCTGGCGCTGGATGAAGTCATTACTGAGGAGGAAGTCGACAGGAAAGTGCACCGTCTATAGGAAAAGCCCCAGGAGTGGATGCAATACTAGCAGAGGTATATAAGACAGCTGGCCCATCCCTATCCAGAAGGATCATTGAACTCTTCTGCCACATGTGGGCTGAAGGAGTAATTCCGCAGGAGCTAAAGGACGCCTCAATCGTTCACATGTAAAAGACAAAAGACAAACGACATGAATGCGACAATCATAGTGGACTATCGCTACTCTCCATAGCAATCAAGATCCTAGCGCCCGTACTGCTAAATAGGCTCAACAAACACCTTGAATAAAGCCACCACCTCCCAGAAAGCCAATGTGGTTTCAGAGCTGGAAGAGGAACTGTGGACATGATTTTTGCCTCGAGTTCAAGAGAAGTGTCGGGAACAAAATCAGGCCTTATACACCACATTTATTGATTAGACAAAAACATTTGATAAAGTAAACAGAGGAGTGATGTGGATGATAATGTTCCAGTTTGGCTGCCCAAAAAGTTCATGATATGGTGAAACAGCTACACGAAGGCATGTGTGCTCGTGTACTGGACAGCGGAGCAATCTCTAAAACGTTTCTAGTATCAAACGGAGTAAAACAAGGATGTGTACTCGCCCCATCCTTGTTCAGCATGATGTTCGCGGCCACAATGACAGACGCCTTCAGATCATTGGAGCTTGAAATACCCATAAAGTACCGCACAGATGGCAAGTTACTCAATCCCGGAAGAATGAAGGCCAAAACCAAAGTTCTGATCAGCAACTCAGAACTGAACATGCAAGTTGGAATGGACCGGTTCTCGGCGTCATGCGAAAACTTTGGCTCAACCATAAAAGCCAAGAAAACAGAGGTCATTTACCAATCAGCACCATGCATTCCGTACACAAAACCAGAGACTACAGTCGGCGGGCAGACGCTGAATGTCGTGGACAAATTCACGTATCTGGGCAGCACGCTGTCGAGATCTGTCAGCCTTGACTATGAGGTGACAAGCAGAATAGCAAGGGCCAGCACAGCCGTTAGTAGAATGCGCTCGATGGTCTGGGCACGTCGTGGCATCAGCATCAAGACCAAACTCAAAGTTTACCGTGCCAACATCATTCCAACCCTACTCTACGCCTGGAAATGCAAGGAGGTTAAACCACTTCCACACAGATTGTCTGAGGCGAATATTCTACATCCGATGGCAAGATCGCGACATAGAGGTTCTCTCTAGGGCTAACATGTCCAGCATCCATGAACTGCTAGAAAAAGTACGACTAGGATGGGCCGGACACCTCGTCCGTATGTCAGACGTACGGCTCCCAAAGAAGCTTTTCTACGGCGAGCTGAGTGAGGGATGGCGCGAGAGAGGGCGCCCAAAGAAACGTTTTAAAGACGGTCTGAGAGACTCACTGAACAGTTGCGAGATAGATGTCGACACATGAGAATATCTTGTGCAAAACAGATCTGATTGGAGAAACGCAGTCAAAGCTTATGTAGTTACCAGCGAAGACGACCGTGTTGTGAAAGCCCAGAGCAGACGCGAGACCCGGAAATCCCGAACAGCGGGAACACCATCACCTTCTACAAACCTCGTGTGCCCGTTATGTAGCAGATGTTTTCGTGCCCGCATTGGCCTATTCAGTCCCATGCGCACCCACACCCAACAGGGACATTTTTGACAAGGATGATGTTGGCGGTCCTCATCGACAACGATAAACAACTATTATTATTAGTGCCGCAATCATTGACAGCACGTCTGTGAAGAATATCATTTGTTTCTCTGTGTTTTCATTTTTCATGAGTTTCTGCTGCGGTTTTCAAGGCCTCTGCATCTGTTTTCGGACAGTGTATAGCAGACATGCCAGGCAGTTAGTGCAATAGATTTCACTTGAGTTGTCTGCGTAGGCTGCTTAGGATCATGTGACAAGAACAAATTCCTAACTAAGAAATTATTTGCAATACTAACATGTTGAGCATCCATCAATCAAAGCCCGTCGCTCCTCTCTGTACATAGGCCATTAGCAACATCCCGCCAGCATGCACAATCCTGGACTGCCTCTCTCCAGGTGTAATCATTTAAATTTTAGTTCCCTCTCACACTCTCGTCTCGCCCTTATTTTTTGGTCTACCTCTCTCTCTCTTCCCTTGAGGATAGCGTGTAAGAGCCTGTCTGGCTATGTTGGACTTTCCTTCCGCAGCGTATGTACTGTCCAGCCACATTTTCTTCGCTTAATCTGTTGTTCCAATGGATGTTGTTGGCTCCTTTCCCATAGGTCTTCATTCCTCACCATGTCCTGCCACTGAATGCCCATTATCCTTCATAGAGCATCTGTTAACTAACTCATCGTTTTTGTTGTTCCTCCGATGTTGTTCCTCCGTTATGCGTCTCTATCTTTGATTGGTTTGCCTGTCTGTCTGTATCTATTTGCCATTCTCTTTGTTAATGAGTAGAGGTCACTCATATCCCCTCTTTCCGCTGCCTCTTCTGTCTCATGTGCTACCCTGTCAATATATCCCCTGTTATTTGTTATAATACATCTTAACCTCTTTGTAACAGTTTTAATTTCTCTGTGCTTCTGCTTTTGTGGCTCGGGTTCGGCATTTGCTAAGTATAACTTCGTTCTTTTTCATTTCTTCTATTTAATGTAATGTCTATGTTGGGATCCATTGTTTGTGTTCGGTTTTCTTGAATCCTACAGTTTCTTCCCGTGTCTTATTGCACATTTTTTTGGCCTTGTCCCACTTACTATTAATGCCCATCTCTTCGTCCTCATATAACTCTGTTATTGTTTTATGCTAAATTTTGTCTTCTTTTCCTGGTGTTGCAAGTGTAGGTTACACCTTGTTCTCATTGCGCTCTGTACTGGGTACTCTTTTAGTTTGAACTGCCAATTCCCCAGCAACATGCGCCTCGCTTTACTATTACATCTTGTAGTGTACTTCTGAACGCTTGACTGACACAGATGTGATCAATCTGATTTTCCATTACGTGGTCTGGAGATCTCCATGTGGCCTTATGTACCTTCTTGTGTGGAAACATGCTTGCTTCAATTATGATTGTGTGTAGCGCACCTAGCTCTGCAAACATTTCTCCATTCTCGTTCATCTGTCCCATTCCTTGTCTTCCAATAATCTGTTCGTAACCTAAGTTGTCTGACCCCACTTTAGCATTGAAGTCTCCAATTAATATTAAGAGATTTTTCTTTCTCTGCGTGTCAAGGACCTCTTCCGGCTTGTAAAATTCTTGCTTCTTATCATCTTTGGTATCGTTAGTTGTCGCATAGCACTAAATGATGTTTATATTGATGTATTTGTTCCTTGTTCTAAAGATTTCGCTCATGATTCGAATAGTAATAACCTCCCCCTTTATCAGCGTCATCTGTGCTACTCTAGAGAGTATCAGTGCCACTCCCTCTGTGTGTTGGGCATCTGTTCCCTCGTTTCCATAATAAATGATCATTTCCCCAGTTGTCAGTCTCACGTTTCCTGATTGTGTTAATCTTGTTTCGCACTGCCAATTTGTAATTACTCATCTCTGTAGCTATATGTGCTGCTTTTCATGTCTGGTGCATTGTTCTAACATTCGATGTCGCTATATTGGTTTTTTTAATGCTATTCAGAAGGGCTGTCAGTCGTGGAGATTCCTTGTGGCTTTCACTCCACTGCGTCATTCATCTCGTTTCCGAAAGCCGTTCCTTTCCCAAGGCCTTTCGCATTTGTTTTGTTATCAATGTTTTCGACAAATGTTTTATAGATTTGGGTGGTCGGTCCTAACCTAACGTATTATACTCTAGGTGAGTTATCCGTATTTAGTCCATTCCGACTCCCATGACCTATCCAGCTTGGGCGATCCTTCTGTAAGCGTTCCTTTCCACTGGCTTAGCTCCTGCGGCCATTGATACATGGAAGTTTCCTTACCATTTCAAGGTAACAGATTCGAGGGAGTTAAGCATACATACACTTCTGAAATTGATTCATCTACGATGGACGGGAATGTTGTTTGCATGTCAGATGAGCGCATCCCCAATCAGCTGTTATATGGTGACGTCAAAATAGGCAGCCGCTCACCAGAAAGAGAGACGCTCACCAGAAAGGGAGACGCTCACCAGAAAGGGAGCCGCTCACCAGAAAGGGAGACGCTCACCAGAAAGGGAGACGCTCACCAGAAAGGCAGACACTCACCAGAAAGGGAGACGCTCACCAGGAGGGCATATGCTCACCAGGAGGGCAGACACTCACCATGGAGGACAGACGATCACCAGGAGGGCAGACACTCACCAGGAGAGCAGACGCTCACCAGGAGGGCAGACGTCCACCGGGAGGACTGGCGCCCACCAGGAGGACAGACGCTCACCAGGAGGACAGGCGCCCACCAGGAGGACAGGCGCCCACCAGGAGGACAGGCGCCCACCAGGAGGACAGGCGCCCACCAGGAGGACAGACGTCCACCAGGAGGACAGACACTCACCAGGAGAGCAGACGCTCACCAGGAGGGCAGACGTCCACCAGGAGGGCAGACACTCACCAGGAGAGCAGACGCTCACCAGGACAGACACTCACCAGGAGGGCAGACGCTCACCAGGAGGACAGGCGCCCACCACGAGCGCAGACACTCACCAGGAAGGCAGCCGTACACCAGGAGGACAGACGTCCACCAGGAGGGCAGACGCTCACCAGGAGGACAGACGTCCACCAGGAGGGCAGACGCTCACCAGGAGGGCAGACACTCACCAGCAGGACATACGTCCACCAGGAGAGCAGACGCTCACCAGGAGTGCAGGCGCCCACCAGGAGGGCAGACACTCACCAGGAAGACGGACGTCCACCAGGAGGGCAGATGCTCACCAGGAGGGCAGACACTCACCAGGAGGACAGACGTCCACCAGGAGGGCAGACACTCACCAGGAGGGAAACGCCCACCAGGAGGGCAGACGCTCACCAGGAGGACAGACGTCCACCAGGAGGGCAGACGTCCACCAGGAGGGCAGACACTCACCAGGAGGGCAGACACTCACCAGGAGGACAGACGTCTACCAGGAGGGCAGACACTCACCAGGAGGGCAGACACTCACCAGGAGGACAGACGTCCACCAGGAGGACAGACGTCCACCAGGAGGGCAGACGCCCACCAGGAGATTAGACGAAACGCCACAGAACTTCTTGAAAGTATCTATGAAATGCTTCAATATTGGTGTCACTTCCTGGGAGATACTTGCACAAGCTAGTATCACCGAGGGTGTTCAGATCGCAGAGAGTACAATCATCGCGGAGACTCAGCGAAAGCCTGGTGCCCAAATTAACAATACTCACAACGATTTAACAGTCGTTTACCGGCATGTGTACCCTGAATGTGACAGGGTGTCGTTCCTGGATTGGTCTGTATAGCCGTTAGAGAACACATTTCGCAGCAAAAGTCTGGCGATGTCACCATCTTTGCTTGCGATGGGCAACTATTATTATTATTATTATAGTTAGATCTCTTCCTCCTGTACCTGTCTGGCTGTTCAAAAAACCAAAACTATTCCGTTAATGTTTTCTTTCAGCTAATGGA
Source organism: Ariolimax columbianus (assembly GCA_036924085.1). Taxonomy (NCBI): domain Eukaryota; kingdom Metazoa; phylum Mollusca; class Gastropoda; order Stylommatophora; family Arionidae; genus Ariolimax; species Ariolimax columbianus. The sequence continues at coordinate 50,362,790 of JAVGWX010000003.1, forward strand.
AGCGCTTTTTTCTCCCTTTACGAGGCATCTGTGTAGTGTGCATACGTTTTGTTTGGGATTTCTCATTTGTAGGGTCTGTTCTCCATTTTTCTGTAACTGATGCCACAACGTTGCTGTGCTTGAGTCTTCTTCTTCTGGTGTATTGGGTGGTCTATCACCCTTCTGACGGTCTAATCTTTTTGTTGCACCCTGTTGTCTCTTCTGTACTTTATTTTTTTGCAAGTTCGTAAATTTGTCCAGTTTTCCAATGGGCGTGCCCCTCATGTTCCTATTGTGATTCTCATTGCTTGCTTTTGAACTTCACTTATTTTGTCATAGTTGAATTTGGCTGCAGTTGCCCATGTTGCAACGCCATGTTCTTCTTCTTCTTCTTCTTCTTCTTCTTCTTCTTCTTCTTCTTCTTCTTCTTCTTCTTCTTCTTCTTCGTACGCAGTCAGACAGTAACCATTATTTTTTCTAAAAAAGCGGCGGTCATCCTGAGGCTGTCGACACTGCCATAGAGCTTGTCTTGCAGTTTGACTGGTGATGGCCACATCTGCTCTCTCTGATCCTCGTATGTCGGGCAGTTCTGCAGCAGATGTTCAGCGGTAATTTTACCAGTACCGCACGGGCATTCGTCGGTACCACCTATCTTTAATTTGTTAAATAGGTGGTACCTCAGTCTATTGTGGCCAGTGCGAAGTCTGAAGACAACGACCTGCTCTCGTCTGTTCAACTGGTAATATGCATCGTTTTTCGTGTAACCAGTATGTTCGGTTTCCCATTTGGTCATGTATCTGGCTTTGATAAGCCGTTTTGACTCTTCGTACGTCATACTAGTATCTGTTTGTGGTAGTCTTGCACCTTCTTTTGCCAGTCTGTCTGCCTCCTCGTTGCATTGGATGTTGCAGTGTGATGGGACCCACTGTACCACTACCCTTTTTGGTGCGGACTGCTGGCACAGTTTGCAGAGTGCTGCTCTTAAGTCATTAAGCTCAGTGTTTTTCTGGCTTTTTAGCGCTGTGACTATGGCGAGAGCATCTGTAAGCAGGACTATATGGCTTTCATTTTCTTTGTGTGTCACCATTTCTTCCACTTCCGCCCTCAGTGCCTCTGCCTCCGCTCTGAAATTGCTTGTGTACTTACCAGAAGCGAATGACAGTGTTATTTTTCTACCATTTGGTAGGTTCAGGAATGCTCCTGCCCCTCCGTTCTGTGTAGTGTTTGTTACAGAACCGTCGGTGTATGCATGGGGCCAGTCCATGCTTGGGTAGCTTTTCGATTTAAAGCTTAGGGTAGTATCTCTCCTTTCTTTTTCAGTCTGGCAGTTTTTGTTTCCAATACCCGGTATATTTTTTACCACCTCTGGAAATATATCCTGCCTCCAGGTAGGTTTTCGTACAGTAGTGATGGGTTTTGGTGTTGTTAGTGCGTTTATGGGATCTTCGTGTATCTTTGCTTTGGCTATTTCTGCAAAGTTTCTCCGCTTTAGTTTCCCATTTCCCAAATTGTTTAGTCTCTGGTGCATTGGATGGTCAGTCAGTCTTCGGAGTTTCTCTGACTGCAGCTGGGCTGTGCAGTTTCTTCTATCGGTCATGGATTGCAGTTTTGTAATCTTTTCCAGTTCTACAATTGGCGTTGACTTCATGCCTCCTGTTATAACTCTCATCGCTTGGTTTTGAAGTTTGCTAACTTTATCGAAGTTCGCCTTTGCTGCTGTTGTCCATGCCGCAATGCCATACTCGAGAACTGGTCTCACTCTTCCAGTGTACAGTTTCTTTAGTATGCTTTCGTCTGCTCCCCAGCTTGTGCCAGCAAGTTTCCTCATGATTGCCATTCTTTCTCTGGCTCTCATTCGGTTTCTCTCGATCTGACTTTTCCGTGTCATGCGCCGATCAAATGTGACTCCCAGATAGTCTGGGTTGTCGTTTGGCTGCAGGAATTTGCCATTTAAACTTAATTTGGTATTTTGGGGTTTGATTGAAAGCGAGAATATTGTGCATGTGGTTTTCTCCTCGTTTATTTTGACCAGCCATGAGTTCGCCCACTCTTCCAGCGATGTTAGGGCCTGCAGCATCCGATTTCTTGCTATGGTGAGATTCTTTTCAGAGGTCCACATAGCCAGATCGTCTGCAAACATTGAGCTATGGACTCTTCTTGGTATATTCTCTGTAATGTCGTTTATATACACCAGGAAGAGTGTGGGTGACAGTACTCCCCCTTGGGGTACTCCCTGCTCGAGTGTCACCTTTTTGCTCATCTGCCCTTGTACTTGGACTCTGGCCGTTCTTTGTTTGAGGTAGTGGTTGATCCACTTGTACATTTTCCCACAAACATCACTTCTTCTTAGCTTGACTCTAAGTCCATCTTTCCAGACTTTGTCAAATGCCTTTTCCAGGTCCACCCAAACAGCTACTGTGTGTTTCTGTGCCTGGTAGGCATCTTCTATTTCCTGGGCTATGAGGATGACCTGGTCCTCAGTGGATCTGTGCTGTCTGAAGCCGGCTTGCTGTGGAATTAGTATTCGTTTTTCTTCCAGATGCCACATCAGTCTGGTGTTTATCATCCGTTCCATCAGCTTGCCGACACAGCTCAGTAGGCTGATGGGCCTGTATCCATTTGGATCTGTTTTGTCCTTTCCTGTTTTTGGTACTGGTACAAGTACTGCTTCTTTCCATGCCTGGGGTACAATTCCCCTTTTCCAGCTTTGGTTCAGGACCGATAGCAGTTTCCTCTTCGCTGTTTGGCCCAGCCCCATCAGCATTTCGTTTGTTATCCCGTCTTTTCCGGGAGATTTCCTTTTCTTTAATGTTCTCATGGCCTCTTCCATTTCGCTGATTGTTAATTTGGCCATCATATGCTCTTCAGGTGCCGTATTGATGTTGTCGTGCCCCTTTTGCTCTTCACTAATGTCTGTATGCCTATCTGCAGGGACCTCGATGTGGTTTGCTCTGGCATAGTGATGGACAAAAGCGTTTCCGGCTTTCTTACCAGTGAGCAAGTTTTCGCCCTGCTTGATGGTAATTTGTTTGTTTGAAGAGATTTCTTCATTCATGGCTCTGACTAGCTTCCATAGCTTGTTCCCTTCTTTGTCCAGGTTTAGGCTTTCCATTTTGTTTTTCCAGCTCTCTCTTGCTGTTTGCTTGAGAGTGTATTTGTATTTCGCCGTGGTGGCTTTGAGGGCGATGTTTGCCTCCATAGATTGTTCTCGCTCTGCCATGTTCCTAGCATTTGTTACTGCAACTTCCGCTTTCTGCAACTCATCATTCCAATAGGGCTTATAGTTTTTCCTAGCTCCTCTTGGGATGGTTTCAGTGGCGGCTTGCATTATTGCCTTGCTTAGGCTTTCCACCATGGGCTTCATTTTGTTGTTTCGTGTGTTGATGGTTTCACACAGCCCATCTATCAGGATTGCAAATCTGTCCCAGTCGGCTCATTTGTAGTTCCAACGTGGGAGCGGTTTTGTTTCCTGTGGGCCTACTTCCATATCAATGTCTAGCCTGATCGGCCTGTGGTCGCTACCTGCCAGTTGGTTTAGCACCTGGCGGTCTATTTTATGGTGTATGTCCTGTGTGGAGAAGGCCAAATTTGGAGTCGAGGTGGTACGCCATGTTCTAGAATAGAAACTAGGGCTATCCTCCGGCCTATTGATTAGGGAGAGATTTGTATCTATCTCCCAATCTTCCACTTCGTCACCTCTGCTGTCTGTGTCAGAGTATCCCCATCTCTCCGAGTGGCTATTGAAATCCCCAACTACTATGCAGTTGGAGTCTTTGACTTCCATACTCGAGAGCGATAGGTCTTTATTTGGTGGTCCGTACAGATTGAAAATGCGGAGCTTCGTCTCTTGAGCCATTATGTCAACTCCTACAATTTCTGCTTGTCCGGTGTGATTGACAGGTACCGCGCTACTCGGTATGCAGTTTCTGGTCAGTATCAGGACCCCTCCTTTGTGACCTTCTCTATCGAGACGGAAGGTCTGGTATCCTCTGATTGAGAATTTATGATTATTGTTGATGTGCGTTTCCTGGATACATGCCACGTCAATCTTACCTTCATGCAGGTGATGTGTTAGGGAAAGTTTTTTGTTAATGACTCCCTCCGCATTCCACTGTAGTATTTTGAGGGTCTTGAGTTTTTGGTCAATGGAAATTGCCCCATAGCCATGTGCCTTGACTCCACAACACATGGGTGGGTGACCACCAGTAGTCAAGGGTGGGCCCCTTCGAGGCGTGAGGCCCGGCACTCTCGTTGCCTGGCGGAACTCTGCAGGATGAGCGCCATACGTTTTTCTGATCGGTTGTACTGTCATCATACTGCGATTTACGTTGCACTGTTTCGTTAGGCTTGTGGCCCCGTACATCCGATTTCAACAGGCGTTTCTGCAGGGATGCCCTCCTTAGCCTTTTGCTGTCCCCAGCCTATCTGCAAGGCAGCAGTTGTTTGTGATCAGAGTTGTCTCTCTTATGGAAGTTGTCTTTCAAGACTGACGAGTCTTCACTACTCGTGTCTATAGGATGCGGTAATGATATATGAGATGTGATATATGATATGGACTATGTACTGGTTTGTACTAACCCGGAAGAGAGGCAGTCCAGTGTGTCTGTATCCCAGGATCGTCACGTCCTGCCAGAAACGTATCATGTGCATGTGGGCGGGGTACCTCTTTGCTCCCTTTATTTTCTCGGCACATCTTCAGTGATGGTACGCCTAGCATTCCCCGCCACCTGGGAGGTTGACACAGTAGGGCAGATGTGCAATGTCCGCTAATCTGCATCTCTTATGCGTCCATTGGTATGGCTGATAGCGTACAGAGGTAGAGATCGAGGCAGAAGAGCATTTAACCAGGGGACACGCCTGGTAATGTCACGGAGATGTTGTTCGCCTAGTGTGCGGACAGATCTCATGGTCATTGGTTTAGTCTCGACAGTTCGCAGTGAGGTGGCTGCTCTACTGTTTTTGACACCCCGACCAAGAACTAAGTCTTATGTTGGTGGTTTCGCACCCCATCGCCGTATAAGGTGAATATCAAGCAGCTGTCCGCCCGCTTTGATTGGCGGACGGCAGATACCTCTTTCTGCAGCTCTACCGGATAGGGCTGGGGCGCGAGCCCCAGGTCCCGAACATGTAGAAGCCCCCCATTGCAGTGGTGCTGAGATTTTGGGCGGGATTCCGGCTTACAGGCAACGCCATCTTCAAGGACTGCTCTCACACATCCAGTATACAGCTTTATTAAGACACTTTCATCTGCTCCCCAAAATGTTCTAACACGTTTTTTAATTTTTTAATTATTGTCATTTTCTGCACTGAAAGCATCCAGTTTCTAGATGTATTGTCCATGTCAGTCGCCGATCAAAGGTAATATCTAACTGGTTGGTTTTTTTTTTATCAATGTGCATTATTGTTCTATTTAACAGAAATTTAGGGCTCTGTTTGAGAAAGAAAAGATTAATTCTGTGGTTTTTTTTCTTCATTTATCTTCACTATCAATGCCTTGGCCCACTCATTCAATGATGTTAGAGCGTGTTGCATCTGAATTCCGGACTGTGTTGATGTTTTCTTCAGATATATACAAGGTTAACTAATCTGCAAAAAACAGCTGTGTGCGCTGTTGGGAAAGTTCTCCGTCATATCATATCATATCATATCATATCATATGTATAGTACATTTTTCGTAAACTTGACTTTTACGCGTAAGTATCAGCACGCTTCCTTTGTATCCTTCAGGGTTGGGTTCGAACACCTGGTATCATCTGACTGAAAATCTGTGGTTGCTATTAATGTATGTTTCCTGGATACATGTCATATCAATTTGATCTTCATGTAGGTGTTTTCAAAATGGTGTTTTTGTTTATTTAGAACCGCCTCCGCTTTTCACTGCTGCGTATTGATTGTCATTGATGTGATCAATAGCTTCCAGCCCTCCCTTTGTACATTGACTCCACAGAATAGAGAGTCACTGTATCATTGGGTGGAACCCTTTGAGATGAAGGGCACAGTACTCTCACCGCTTGGTGGGACCTTCCCCAGGGATGCCCACTACGCTTATTTCTCCTTATTTGTGACGTCCTCATAAAGAGCGAATGACGTTGGACTATTTCGTTAGGCCTGTGGCTCAGTGCATTAGTTTACAACATGTGTTACTGTCAGGTTTGCCTTCTCTAGTCCTTGAATGCCCCAAGGCTGCCTGCAGGGCAACAGGTGTGTATCTTCACTTGATCTGGTCCTTACCCTTTGACCTGTCTTGCTACTGCGGCTGCTCTTCCTCTACAAGATGTAGACACGAGAGAGGAGATAACATGTTCAGGAAACGTGGACTGGTTTCTTCTAATATTTATAGTAAGATAAATTTGCATCCTTTGGTATATTTGAATAGATCTCTTTAGCTCTCCGCTTGTTATTTAATAATACAACATCTCTGTGATCTCCAGAGATCTCCAATCGTCATGTCATACATGTTGAAATATTTACTTGGTAAAGCCTTTAAACTTATTCGAGTGGTTCCTGCGGCAAACGTAATATGCCCACTGTTTCCTTTCTTGCTTGTTGTAAAAGACGACTAAGGTTGTACATAGGGTTGACGATCTCTCTATGTGCATTCCATTACCATAAAATTGCACTGCAGAGGACTGTAGTTAAGATTTCCTAAATGCTGGTCAATGGAGCCACAGATAGTGTTGAACCTATTCTTCAACAAAAGGAGCGACGAAGGAAGAGAAATTGAAATGCATTTAACTAATATAATCTTAGAAATACATATATAGAATGGCCATCTATAGTTTAGATGGCCATGTCTAGTCCTAAGGCTATTATTAGCTTGCAGGTAACGTCTGACAGTCAATCATAAAGCAGCATTTAAATAGCTAGCAGGCCTGATTCAAAGGTTCGTGGTATCTCTTCTCAGCTTACGTATATCTTCAGTGCCACACTACGGTCAGACTATCCGTCAATCAATCTATCAATTATCTTATATCCACAACAAATTTGACAGTGTGACAGCATTCTTTAGGCACGTTTTTTTTTAGTTACATATCACTGACGTGGTTGTTGTTGCTTTCAAAGGATGAGAATACTACTGCAACTTTTTATCAGAACATTTTGTATTTCGTAAATAGATTGTGTGGTAGGTTTACCTCTGTAGTTTACTTATCTAAAGAGTTACATCATGTATCTACACCACGACACGACTTCACACAGTAAATACCACAGTAGACACTATCCTGACCGTTAAACAAAACAATATAATTTAATAACATGAATATCAACAAAAAAGAAAGTACATCTAAACTAAATAATCATAATATATATATTGAACTTCAAAAAGTGGTTTAAAGCACTAGCTTTGATGTACTCAAACGATTATGTACGCTCACACATAATCAACAAACTCCTCGTCATGATCAGATTACCTATATCACTTCACATACTCAGATGAATCTGTACATTCACATACGATCAGAATACACGTCGTTCCTAATGTGTCCTACACACACAACACACCTCAGATCTCGCCCTTATGCGATATAAACACTCATGTAACCGTTCAGAACATACATCGTTTCTAATGTGTCCTACACAAAGGACACACATTCAGATATTCTACTGTTCACAGGGTGTCCATCATATGCACCTATTGAGCGAATGGGCAAAATTCGAGGTGTATGAAGGTACAGTCACCCTGCAAATTCACTGACCCTCAGACTCCCGACAGCCAGTCTCTGTGTTTATCCTTGCAGAGTATTTTATAGTATCAAGCACAATCTGATTGCCTAACGTAGCCATCACTTTATTTTGGAACTACCTGCAACTAACTTAACTTAACTTAATGTATTTATTGATTAGAAGACTCTGCAGAGTCTGTATACAACTAATTGTTATTGGAGGACTATCCATGAATGACTGTCACTCTAAATGTCGTTACCGGTCGTGGCAGCATTAAACTGTCACCAACTCCCATCTACGCCAATTCTGAACGCCAGATTGGTCAGCTCCGAACCCCCACCTCAGCTCTGAACACTCACCCCTGTACCAGACAAAGTCTTCCACCTAAACCCCTCGTTTCCTTTGTCGACCTAGTGTCAAACCGGTGATTGTCACGCATTGAGGCAACCTCTGTTCTTAGAGTCGCCAGACGATTCTTTTCTGCCCTAAACGCCAATGCCCCAGCTAGAACTGTCACAATAGACTCTGGCGAGAGCAAAATAAACTGATTGATATATATGGATTTATGCGTGGCAAAAGTGGGTGGGGTTTTATCACCATTTGAAGGTGATGCGTTAATGTGGCAGAGTTCAAGTTTCCCTGGGGTTTTGCTGTCTAGAATCTTACCACATACATCCACATCATTCAAGACCACACACATCAAATAACATATCAAACGACAGGTAATAGTCCGTATGTATTAACATCACTAAAACCAACAAAATAGAACAATCATAACAACAATAAGCATTTACATTATATTATTGAAATATTGTGTATCTCGGAGGTTGTAAGTACAAGCTTTTGAATATTGCCCCCAGTTAATATATAACCCAGTTCTTGCCGCTACACTCTCTTTCCCTTATCTGCACCCTCAACACACTCTCACAAATTCGTCTTCACGGTGGTATTCTGTACAATCACTCACACTCAGATCCCTTCAGGCAGGGGATCTTTTCATTACACATTCAGATCCCTTCAGGCAGGTGATCTTGACATTACCCATTAAATCTGCTCAACGTATACTCACATGTGCTCACGCACTCAATCGATCTTCGTATACACATACTCCGGAACATACATCGTTTCCTCGGTGTTCTGTACACACACCACACACACACATCCAGATCTCTTCTGGTCATAGGATGCCCAACACACACCTTATAGAGCGACTTGTCAAGACTCAAAGGCGTATGCTTGTTCAGCTACCCTGCAATTCATTCCATATCTCTAACATTCGTAAGACAGCCTGCTAAACTAGTAGCAGGATAACAATCGCTCTTCTAGAAATTCGATAAGCTAAACAGACTTCTAGCTAAACTCTGTCTCTCTCTCCATGGCCAGCTTGCTTGAGTTAAACTTTGCCTAGTATTATATAGTCTCAAGCAGTATCAGGGCTATCCAATGGTCTTCTTTGGGTATTCTGACTCAGCCATCACTCTAATTTGGATCTACTTCCATTTAGTTTTTATTGAAACGAATCACTTCGAATTCATGTCACTCAAAATGTCGCAGAACGACCTGGAGGACTCTGTCTGTCACTAACCCCCACCAGCCAAAATCGTAACGCCAGAGTGGCCAGCTCCTAACCACTACCTGTATCAGACACATTCTTCTCCTCAAACTTCCCCCTACCCCCCGTTTTCCTTTGTCGACTTAGTGTCGAGACGGTGAGTGATCTTGGCACATATTCAGGTACCTTTGTTTCCAGAGTCGTCGACCACATCATCCCTGCCCTTAACGCCCATGCTCCGGCTGGAACTGTTACATTGATTATTCTGGTCGGGCTTATGGCCTAATTAACTATTTTTATCAGCAGTTTGTCGTTGTGGTCCTAATTTGGGGGGAAATAGTCAAACTGAAAACTGACAGGCACGTTGTAAGATGCTTAGATATGCATTTCTAAGATTATATTAGTTAAATGTATTTTAATTTCACTTCCCTCGTCGCTCCTTTCGTTGAAGAATAGGAAGGTTGGACACAAACCTGTACGAACTATGCGACACAACAACAACAACAACAACAATAAAACACTAAAAACAATAAACACCCAAAGCACGCACACACAAAACAACACGTAAAGAAGACGTATACATGATATAAGATAGTGCAACTATACCAAGTCTATTCTGTTAATATTGATACAAAGAAAACAGCACACACGAAGACTTCTACACGATATAAGATGAAGCGACTATAACAAGTCTAGTCTGTTATATTAATACAAATAAAGATAATCCAAAGAAGACTTCTACACGATATAAGATGAAGCGACTAAAGCAAGTATGTTATATTAATACAAAGAAAAGAGAACCCAAAGAAGACGTCTACACGATATAAGACGAAGCGACTAGACCAAGTCTAGTCTGTTATACAGATACACCAAAGATTTGAAATACGTAATATCTGCACTGGCTTGCGGTGCCTCTCTTGAAACTGTTACTCTAGTGATCTTCAGTGACAGGGCGTTGTTTTTTGTCCATCGTTTCCGAAGTGGACCACATTGTCATCTGTCAATCCTGAATTAGGTTCGTTGGATCTGATCAAACCAATCCGAACCGGAAAGCATGTGTCACACTCAGTGCAGAGAAACACTGTCTGACCGTTAAACGGAGGTAACTCGTCTCTTGCCTTTCGTATCGCTCGTCTCCGTGCAACTTCATTGATTCTTGTCTGCTCCATTTGCGCCGTACCAGCAGAGACATTGCTACGCCAGGCAGAGCGATCAGCAGTAATATTTTTCTAATTACGAGGTCAATGGCAGGACGTATACAAATCCTGGTAAAATGCCATGTGGCTATCAATTATGTTGCCTGACACAGACCGCCAGCTTATTGAAGAAAGTAGGAGCGATTATTTGAGACCGAGGACGAAGACGTATAATTATGTGTCGTAAGGGTAAAAATCATATAGAACACTGCGGGGCTGATAATAAAATCTGGATACACACATAAACAAGAGTGATATTAACTAATTAATCACAAAGATAAGGATGAATATAGATAAGATTGATGATTAGTTATGGTTAGTTAATTATTTTCATTGTTCAAGTTTTTGTTTCCTGATGAAGTCCTTTGTTCGTATTGTAGGGGTGTGTATGTGTGCCCGTGCGACTACTGAGCATAATATAAGAGTATATATAATAATAACATAACATAACATATATTACATAACGAAACATGACGCGACGAAACACAAGGCAATACAACACAACAGTACGTAAGATAATAACAATCATATATACTATGCAGTATAAGTTTTCGTTCCTTGTTTCGGCGAGCAGTGCAAACAATTTGAAAGCAAGACAGAGAATTCGGTGCTTTGAGTAATAATACATTTCTAAATCTAGTTCTAAAAAATCATACAAATATAGGATAAATATATAATAGTATTTTATGTATGATCACGAATCTAATTTTGGGCTAATCACAATTATTTAAATTGCTGGAAATAATAACAAAAAACTGGAAACACGGTTTTCCGTCGTGACAATAATTATAGCAAAATTGAATGTTCTTATTTATCCTATTCTTAATTCATATTGAAAAAATACTAAGTTTGTTTATTACGTTTGCAAAAATCGAAGGCTTGATCTCAAGAGGTCTTCTTTGCTGATAGTTAACACATTGTTACTGAAGAAAAATGTCAATTGTACGAGACGTGTTCAAATGAAACCGGACCTAACTAAACCAAGTGAACATACGTACGATGCGCATGGTGACATCACTTCTGATGTAAACAGCACATACCAATCGTAAAGTTTGCAAAATTTCATCTTCTTCCTCCGACTCATAGTTTCCTCAGCAGACCGTAGAAAACATGGCGTGTGTGATACGGAATTCGTCCAGAATTGATCAGCGAGCGGTGATTCGTTTTCTAACAGTTGATATTCATCGTAGAATGGAGGCTGTTTATGGTGACACAAGTATGTCGTAGACAACCGTGAAGAACTGGATAAGGATGTTTAAAGAAGGACGTGAGTTAACGAAAGATCTTTCGCTTATTGTTGCGTCAGATGTTGCCATCGCCAAAATTAATGCATCAATTCGGGTGGACCGTCGCCGGAGCTTACGTTCGCCACACTTTTGTCAGCATACACTACCTGCTTTCTGCGATGGATGTGAACTGGTCGAAATCCTTCAGCTGTTAGAAACTGAATCATTGCTCGCTGATCAACTCTGGACGGATTCCGTGTCACACACGCCATGTTTTCTACGGTCTGCTGAGGAAACTGAGTCGGAGGATAATGCAATTTTGCGAACTTGACGGTCGGTATGTGCTGTTTATATCAGAAGTAACGTCATCGTGCGCATCATACGTATGTTCATTTGTTGCAGTTTGGTTCGGTTTCATTTTAACACGCCTCGTATGTTGTAATAACATATGCTCTGTGATGTTCCTGTGACTTAAGAAATGAAACAAGGCTATACAGTTTTCAAATACTTTTTTTTTTCCGTGTCCTAGGCACTACGTCCCACTTCATTTTTTAGCATTCAGCCACGTGGATTGCCCTCTCACTGACACTCAGAAGGTTATCCATGCTACAAGTCTCCGGGAGGTTTGGGCAGATCATCTGGTGGTCCTGGTCTTGTGTTACTCCACATTTGCATGTTTCATCATCCTTGTATCCACATATTTTTAGATTTTCCTGCATCGTGATACACCAGTTCGAAGTTTATTTAGTGACATCCATGTTGCGTAGGGCAGGAGATGTCCAGGCGTAGGTTTCTCCCGTAAATCGATCAAGGGGACCCATGTCAGCTGTTTCCAACTTTCGATGCATCGTTTTCCTGGCTAGTCTGTAGGGGCTGGGTTGACTGTAAGAAACTTTGCCTTGACTTGAGTCTTTGGTGCTGCACCTGATGTCCGAATATAGAGTGTCTTTGGTCATTTACCTGTTTCTCTCTTTCTATCTCGTACGCGACAGCTCTTCGTATCTCTGGTAGCGCTTTGTCGATTATGGAGTATATTTTTTCAGTTGGTGTAGGTTTTATACATCCAGTAACTATAAGGCCTGTCTCATTTTTTGCTGTATCTATATGTTTGACATGTGCTGAGTTCTTCCAGACTTGTGCAGCGTACTCAGCTACAGAGAAACACAGAGTGAGTGCGGATTCCCGGATGACATCTGGCTTTGCTTCCCATGTTGTGCCAGTCAGTTTTCGTATGATACTATTTCTCGCATGAATTTTCAGTTGTCTCCTGACAATGTGCGGCATAGGACAACTTTACTCCCAAGTATTTAGGGGTTGTGATGTGTTCTAGATCCAATCCTTACCATTTGATCTACAACTTTCGGTCCAATTCTCTATTTCTGAGATGGTAGGCAAATACTTGAGTTTTGCTGGGATTTGGTTTGAGGGAATTTTGTTGGTACTATAGAGCAAGGGCATCAAGGAAATTTGTCAGTTTCTGTTCAAGTTCTCCGAAGCCCTTTCCCTGGGCAGCTACTGCTGTATCACCGGCATATATGAATTTTGTCACCTCTGTATCTATAGTTTGATCGTTGGTGTATATATTATACAGTATAGGTGCCAGGATACGTCCTTGTGCCAGTCCACTTTTTTTGTTTCGCATCGATTTTTTAAATTTGCTCTGTCCTCAAGTCATCTGGGTCAGCTGCTTTGTTATTTTTCATTTGATGTATTGCACTATTTAGTTCTTGCAAGGAGAAATGTATCGCCAATATGTCATTATCCTGTTTACAATCTCGCTGGATATTGGTTTGCTCTGCTTTTTGAGTGGTTTTCCCGTTCAGTAGTAATTGGTGGGCTATTTGATTGGGGTAACCTGTGTTATACCCGCAGGAGCCTCGCTGGATCATTACCTAAGTTTTTAATAAGTTTCTAGTAATTGCCTGTCTACTGTTTTGTTTCATATCAAGGTCTTCTACCAAGTGGCGCAATTTTTCTGTTTTTGACTTTGATATGGCATGTAGTAGGTCTTCCCCAGGCTTTGATGGTTTCATCGTAGAGAGGATCACGTTCAAATAGTGCTTTGTAATGTTCGTATAGCCTCTTTGAGATCAATAAAACCACTACAACCTTCCAAACATGTCGTAAAAGGTTACTAATTATGGTTATTTATGAGACTACTAAGAATGTAAGGCGTGCTAGAAATGCCACCTCTGCAAAATCTCATGCCAGTTCTTGAATGCATACCGCTATTACGGGGCCCACTGCAGTGGTCGACCTACGTGTCGTATCGATCGAGAAGGAGACAATAAGCAGATGCTTTAGATCCATGTGCAACGTCTAATCTTGAGTAACCCCCGAAACAAAAAGAGATCTGCAGTCAAATATCAAATTTCGTCCATTCGGCAGTTCACAGAAGATGGGATATAGACTCACAGAAATATGATTGTCGAAGCGCCATTTTGAATTATTAAGGTGGATTATTTTGTTTAGTTTGAACTAAGGGGAATACGATGCTAATCGGCAACGATACATGTATTTAAATATGAAAAAACGGATTCGAATACCAGTACGATCAATGTCTCTTTCAATCGAGGATGGGGGTTGTTGTTGGATGCCTACAATGAGAAAGTTGACTCTTTTGTGCGCACTGAAGAAGACGTTAAGTAGCGGGTTGTAGTAGCTTTCCTCACATCCCTAGCGTGCTGATGAAGGTGGACCGCAGTCATCCAGGCGGTTGTGTTATGCTTGGTTTCATCTGCGTGGCGCTCACTACTACGGGGATCAATGTTGCTTGAAAACAGCATGTTTCCAGGGAACGCTACATTGAAGAGAGATTGCGGTCTTGGTCAGTGTATTAAGTCTAACCCTGACGCGATGTCCTGGTCAATATCTTGTGCCTGACCGGAATAATGTCTCAGTTCCCGCAGGATTGGAAGGGGGGGGGGAGGGGAAGGGGGCGGTAGAATAAAGTTATAAAGTATAGCCTACACGCTGCGCGACGACTGCAGAGACCAATGGTTCTTGTTCCTTAGCCGTTTATACCGACATGCCCCAGAACCAGTGGTCCTTGTTCCTAAGCCGTTTATACCGACATGCCCCAGAACCAGTGGTCCTTGTTCCTAAGCCGTTTATACCGACATGTCCCAGGACCAGTGGTTCTTGTTCCTAAGCCGTTTATACCGACATGCCCCAGGACCAGTAGTCCTTGTTCCTAAGCCGTTTATACCGACATGCCCCAGGACCAGTAGTCCTTGTTCCTAAGCCGTTTATACCGACATGCCCCAGGACCAGTGGTCCTTGTTCCTACGCTGCTTATACCGACATGCCCCAGGACCAGTGGTCCTTGTTCCTACGCTGCTTATACCGACATGCCCCAGGACCAGTGGTCCTTGTTCCTACGCTGCTTATACCGACATGCCCCAGGACCAGTGGTCCTTGTTCCTACACTGCTTATACCGACATGCCCCAGGACCAGTAGTCCTTGTTCCTACGCTGCTTATACCGACATGCCCCAGGACCAGTAGTCCTTGTTCCTACGCTGCTTATACCGACATGCCCCAGGACCAACTGTTCTTGTTCTTTAGCCTTATATACCGACAAGCCCCAGGAATGGGACACAAATTGTTGTGATGCTTTTAGTTAAATTTTCGTTTTTTAATATAAAATATATAATTTTATGAAGGATGTAGGATGTACAGAAAGGTTTGATAAAAGCGCATTACATTTAGATATGTATTGAAGGAACACGTCTTGTTTTCAGAATGAGATATGAAACACCGCCCTACTATATAACTCAGAGTACAGGAATAACATCTTTCACATAAATCATATAGTTTTATTTCTATAATATAATTCTGAGTGATTTTTTTTCCTCGACTATCCCTGGTTTCATCGGCTATTTTATTCCACAAATGGGATAGTGAGATGGCTTTCACAATACAATTCATTCGGTTTCTTAGCCTCGTGATTCTAATACAAATATCATAGAAGCACAATCCCCAGTGCTCAATGAAGTCTGAATGACCATAAACAAGACACTTGTCCACGTCTTTGCAAGAATTGATCTGTCTAAGACCAAAGAGTCTCGAATTTCCCGAATGAAGGTAAACATTTAGAATGGGAAGCAGCCATCGATTTCTCCTGCCTTTACTTTGTGGGTCTGAGACTTGTCGAGTCCCTGGCGATTGTGACGGCCTTCATTTTGTGGGTTGAAGACGTGTCGAGTCCCTGGTGATTCGGGCAATATTTGAAATCTTGTGTTTCTGTCACTTTGAAGAACGTGTTCATTTTTATCCAGAAATTGCGTTATGTCTTGTCTTATTACCCTTCATAAACTTAGTTGTCTGCTCTTTAAATCAGAGACTAAGTTGTCTAGTCTTAATATAAGAAGATATGTCCAGACTTAACATCAGAAACTGAAGTTGTCTAGTCTTAATATAAGAAGATACGTCCAGACTTAACATCAGAGACTAAGTTGTCTAGTCTTAACACAAGAAGATACGTCCAGACTTAACATCAGAAACTGAAGTTGGCAAACCTTAACACAAAAAGAAACGTCCAGACTTAACATCAGAAACTGAAGTTGGCAAACCTTAACATAAAAAGATACGTCTAGACTCAACATCAGAAACTGAAGTTGGCAAACCTTAACATAAGGAGATACGTTTAGACTTAACATCAGAAACTGAAGTTGACAAACCTTAGCATAAGGAGATACGTCCAGACTTACCATCAGAACTGAAGTTCGCAAGCCTTAACAAAAGAAGATAGCTCCAGACTTAACATCAGAAACTAAAATGTCTTGTCTTTAAATCAGAGACAACGTTGTCTAGTCTTAACATAAGAAGATACATTTAGATTTAAAATCAGAAACTAAGTTGTCCGGTCTTAAGATACGTCCCTAAACTTTACATCAGAAACTAAATTTGGCTAGTCTTAACGTAAGGAGATACGCCAAGACTTAAAATCAGAAACTAATTTGTCTGCTCTTTAAATCAGAAACTAAGTTGTCTAGACTTAACATATGAACATAAGTTCAATCTTAAGACCAGACAACTTAGTTTCTTATTATAAGTCTAAACGTATCTTCTTATGTTAAGACTAGACAACTTAGTCTCTGACTTAACATATGAACATACGTTTAATCTTAACATCATAAACTAAAGTTGGCTAGTCTTAATATAAGAAGATACGCCAAGACTTAACATCAGAAACTAATTTGTCTGCTCTTTAAACGAGAAACTAAGTTGTCTAGACTTAACATATGAACATACCTTCAATCTTAACATCAGAAACTAAAGTTGGCAAGCCTTAACATAAGAACATCAGAAACTATGTTGTCTGGTCTTTAAATCATAAATTAAGTTACCTAGTTTTAACATAAGGACTTAACACCAGAAACTAAAGTAGGCTAGTCCTAACATAAAACTATGTCTAGATTTATCATTATAACGTTTGCTGGTCTAATATTAACATCATAAACTCAGTTGTCTAATCTTAGCTGGAAAATGGAAAATAGCTCATAGAACCGACTTCATTGAAGCACCTGTAGGGCGAGGGGGAGGTGGGGGGTTACCCATTTACAACAGGGTCGACTGGGAGAAGAAGCAGCTGCCATATCATGAAATAACCCACTACGTGTCTGGTCTGTCAAACCGAGCGAGACGTGATTTGAACCTAGAACGATGGGTTTGTAAGTTAAGCTCACAATCACATGGCCACACGCTACCCCGAACAATGTCTCGCTTTAAAATATAAAATAATGACGAAAATTAACATCAGAAACTAGGTCATCTAATCTCACCATTAGTTCATTTTTATCCTAAGTAGCAATGTTCAGTCGCAAATCGGTCTAAACTAAATGGTCTAGTTTTAACACTTGAAACAAAGTTATCTTGTCTTAACATTAGAAATCATGCTCAATTTTTACACAAGAATCTGAGTTGTCTAATTTTAACATCAGAAACGATGTTCAGCGGTACAGTCAGAAAATAAATAGACTAGTTTTGTCACAAGAAACGAAAAAAGTATAATCAGGAATCAAGTTGAATCTAATCTTGCGATAAGAAACTAAATTGTGTCATCTTTATATTAGAAACTACGTTGTCTAGTCAACATCGGAAATCATATTCATCCCTAAAATCAGAAACAATCAAAGGATGTCTAGTCTCATCATCAGAAATTAAGTGTCTAGTTTTAACATCGGCAACTAAATTGACGAAGCCTTTTACCAGTAACTAAACTATCTAGACTTAACATCATAAGTTAAATTATCTAGTCTGAAGACATGAACTAAGTTGTCTAGTCTGAAGACATGAAGTAAGTTGTCTAGTCTGAAGACATGAACTAATATGTCAAGTCTGAAGATATGAAATAAGTTGTCTAGTCTGAAGTCATGAACTAAGTTATCTAGTCTGAAGATATGAACTAAGTTGTCTAGTTAGAAGATATGAACTAAGTTGTCTAGTCTGAAGATATGAAACTAAGTTGTCTAGTCTGAAGACATTTACTAAGTTGTCTAGTCTGAAGACATGAACTAAGTTGTCTAGTCTGAAGATATGAAACTAAGTTGTCTAGCCTTAGCATCAGAATCTAAGCTATCTAGTCTTAACGTTAGATTTTCTTGTCTTATCGTCATGGTCTAGTTTGTCTATATTTAACATCATAATCTATAACCATACTGAACATTACAAATTAAAATGTATATTTAATTTCTTCATGAACTAGGTTGTCTCGTCTTAACATAAGCAACTCAGTTGTCTAGTCTTGTCATCACAACCTAAGATGTCTAGTCTTAACATAAACAACTCAGTTGTCTAGTCTTATCATCACAACCTATTGGATACGCCTAGTCTTAACATAAGAAAACACAGTTGCCTAGCCTTGTCATTACAACCTATTATGTCTAGTCTTAACATAAGAAAACTTAGTTGTCTTGTTCTGTCATCACAAACTAAGATGCATAGTCTTAACATGAACAACTCAGTTGTCTAGTCTTGTCATCACAACCTAAGATGCCTAATCTTAACATAAACAACTCAGTTAAGTTGTCTCGACGTCACATCACAAAGTAAGTTATCTCATCTTCTCACCAATAGCTATATTGTGTAGTTTTAATATCAAGAATGAAGTTGAGTCTAATCTACACATACTGTCACATTGTCACAGTACGTATGCACATTTCCCTGTCTGAATCCTAGCAGAGTTAATGTCAAAGGTGGCAAGATGTTTATGCACGCGAGCTTTGTGTAACACATTTCCAGTTTGTAACGGACATCTATTGTGTTCCACATTCGCTATTGTATTTGTAAAATCGTCCAGGACAAATATGCCAAATGAGCTTTTTTACTCTTTTAGAATATCAAGACATATGCCAATAGTTATAGCATCGTCATGCGGGATATGTCAACATGGATGTGGGTTTATGAACTTGTGTATACGACTTCAGCCAGCGTGATTGTTTATGTTACCGTCATCAATTCTCATACCAAGGGGCGAAGATGACTTTATCCATGTCACCATCATCAAATTTCGTGCCAAGTGGTGATGATGAGTTATTTCATGACACCATCATCAAATCACATTCCAAATGTCGTTGATGACTAATTCCTTCTACAACCATACATCATTTGAGCATAGCAGCACTTTGGATGCTCGGTGTTTACTTGTGCAGGTTGTGACGGTATCACATATATTCTTTGTATGTCGTCCATGACTTTTGTGATTTGATCTTTCCTCCTTTCTCGAGCTCTTCCAGGCAGGACCTATTTTCTAAAAGTGTGTCAAACGAGCCGTACTTTTTTTAATTTTGTATATGTTAGTACACAATTAATTTTTACTGTTGTTTTCTTGTAATATGTCTGCAGTGAAGTTCTTAGCTGCCACTATATTCGTCTCAGGAATCACATTTATGTAGTGGTAAGGGCATTATTCAGTTTTTGTCTCTCATTGCCATGTACTCTCATGCATACAGCAATATTAGTTCTCAATAATACTGCTTGGTATTGATATAGTGTCTTCCTGTCAAGCTCTGTCGGAATCCTTATTGTAATCAATTAAATAAAGATACAAGTTTTCTTGCACCCCTTTCTATTATTGATTTTAATATATTTACGTAATTTGTCTGTTTTCCTTTCATAAATCCACATTGATCACCCGTAATTCTAGTTATTTTGTTGGGTGCTCAAAATATTATTCTTCTCCTAATTATGGTGAGAAGGTTGATAGAACTTGTTGTTCTTTGGGATTTAAACATTATCGTCCGGTATTTTTTTTGGTAGCGCTTTACAAATCTGATCAATTCTGCCCTGTCTCACAAAAGTTATTTCTGAGGTTTATTAGAACATTCAGACCAATTTCTTCTAAACCTGTAAGTATTGATAAGTGATGTTTGTTGGATATTAATTCTAAATCTGTAAGTATTGATAAGTGATGTTTGTTGGATATTGATTCTAAACCTGTAAGTATTGATAAGTGATGTTTGTTGGATTTTGATTCTAAACCTGTAAGTATTGATAAGTGATGTTTGTTGGATATTGATTCTAAACCTGTAAGTATTGATAAGTGATGTTTGTTGGATATAGATTCTAAACCTGTAAGTATTGATAAGTGATGTTTGTTGGATATTGATTCTAAACCTGTAAGTATTGATTAGTGATGTTTGTTGGATATTGATTCTAAGCCTGTAAGTATTGATAAGTGATGTTTGTTGGATACTGATTCTAAACCTGTAAGTATTGATAAGTGATGTTTGTTGGATATTGATTCTAAACCTGTAAGTATTGATAAGTGATGTTTGTTGGATATTGATTCTAAACCTGTAAGTATTGATAAGTGATGTTTGTTGGATATAGATTCTAAACCTGTAAGTATTGATAAGTGATGTTTGTTGGATATTGATTCTAAACCTGTAAGTATTGATTAGTGATGTTTGTTGGATATTGATTCTAAGCCTGTAAGTATTGATAAGTGATGTTTGTTGGATACTGATTCTAAACCTGTAAGTATTGATAAGTGATGTTTGTTGGATATTGATTCTAAACCTGTAAGTATTGATAAGTGGTGTTTGTTTGACATTGAACTTTGACTGTTTAAGAAGTTTTAGAGCGTTTAATAATTTAAATTTTAGATTTCTTTGGGACAGTTTAGGCTAATGGATATGTTAAACTCTTTGTAATGTTTCATCTTTATATAGCCCTTGAATAAATTCTGACCTTCTGTTTAAGATTGTATCTCTTTCTATGAACATTATAATATGTTTTCTTTGGCATACATCTTCAAGATGATTGTGGTAGCTTCCCTAATAATATTTGAACATTTTTATCGATCTCACTGGAGTTCTGTCGGTAGTGTTATTTTATAATGATGTATTGTTCACCGAACCCCATTTCTTTCTCTTGTTTGTATCTATATTTTATATGTGTGCAAATTTGGTTTTAGATACATACACACATACACGCACACATACACGCACAAAAAAAAGCACACATACACGCATACATACATATATATATATATATATATATATATATATATATATATATATATATATAATTTATTAAATTTTCTCATATTTATCGGTGATAAAATTATACCAGACATCTATTTCTTTCTTAATGATTTGCTCTTGTCGGGGGATGATCTTTGTTACAGCTATGTTTCTGATGCGGGATGATCTTTGTTACAGCTATGTTTCTGTTGTGGGATGATCTCTGTTACAGCTATGTTTCTGTGGCGGGATGATCTTTGTTACAGCTATGTTTCTGTGACGGGATGATCTTTGTTACAGCTA
Source organism: Ariolimax columbianus (assembly GCA_036924085.1). Lineage (NCBI taxonomy): Eukaryota > Metazoa > Mollusca > Gastropoda > Stylommatophora > Arionidae > Ariolimax > Ariolimax columbianus. The sequence goes on from JAVGWX010000003.1 coordinate 50,384,177, forward strand.
TATTTCTGTGGTCAGTGGGCCTTTGTTACAGCTATATTTCTGTGGTCAGTGGGTCTTTGCTACAGCTATATTTCTGTGGTCAGTGGGTCTTTGCTACAGCTATATTTCTGTGGTCAGTGGGTCTTTGTTATAGCTATATTTCTGTGGTCAGTGGATCTTTGTTACAGCTATGTTTATGTGGCGGGATGATCTTTGTTACAGCTATGTTTCTGTTGTGGGATGGTCTTTGTTACAGCTATATTTCTGTGGTCAGTGGGTCTTTGTTACAGTTTTATTTCTGTGGTCAGTGGGTCTTTGTTACAGTTTTATTTCTGTGGTCAGTGGGTCTTTGTTACAGCTATGTTTCTGTGGTGGGATGATCTTTGTTACAGCTATGTTTCTGTGGTGGGATGATCGTTGTAACAGCTATGTTTATGTGATGGGATGATCTTTGTTACAGCTATGTTTATGTGATGGGATGGTCTTTGTTTAAGCTTTGCTCTTGGGGTGAGATAGTTTTTACTGCAGTTCTCTGAATTTATTAACTCTTCCTACTGATCCTCAATATTCCGAATACTGTTAAAATAATTCAATCTGATTTTTACACTGCAATGGTCAAAAGAAAAAGAAGCAGATTCGTCATGATTGGGAACATGAAGAAGCTGATAGTAGAAGTCCGGTAAGTAGGATGGATAGGGGCATGATTTCTGACCCGTACGTTTTTCTGATGTCCAGCTGTTCATTACTAAACTGGAGACGTGGTTCCCGACCCAGGCGGAAGAGTTCTTCAATTTGGTAATCTGGACGGTGAAGAATACCTGTTAGAAGAAAATGTCATCGCAGGGTGAATACATAGAGAAGGACTAAAGATCACACCATTTTCCAGGTATGTGTCTTGGCAGCATACAGCTTTTCGACCATCTCGTCTATGTATATATAAATATAAATTATATATATATATATATCTTTCGCCTTCTATCCCCCGGTGGTGCATAGGCCATCAACCAACCCTCACCAAGCAGCTCTGTCCTGTGCAATCTTTTTCACTTCCTTCCAGTTTTTTTTTTGGTTTTCTTTACTTTCGCCTCCAGATCTCGTCTCCATGTATTCCTTGGTCTGCCTATGCCTCTCCTTCCGGGGGGGGGGGGGAGGGGGGGGGGTTCCATGTTAGGGATTGCCTGGTGATACTGACCTGGGGCTTTCTTAATGTATGACCCGTCCATCTCCACTTTCTTCCTTAGATTTCCTGTTCCAATTTACGTTTCCCCACTCTCTCCCACAGTCTGTCGTTTGGAACTTTGACAAACCATTTTATACCAAGTATCTTTATCAGGCATCTGTTGACAAAACCCTGCAGTCTCCTGTCATTGCCTTTGGTCATCCTCCAGGTTTCCGCTCCATACAGCAGGACTGGCTTCACATTTGAATTGAAAAACCTTAGTTTTTGTCTTCCTTCTTATTTCCTTGGAATTCCATATGGGTTTCAACATTCCGAAAGAAACTCTTGCTTTTTGTATCATCGTTTTTATATCCTCGTCTCTGTCTCCTTCCTTCCTTGTTGATGACATTTTCCAGGCATGTAAATACATCTTCCAGTGGCGTTCCTCTCAGCCTGATTGGTTCTGTGTTTGCTGCATTGACCCTAATTATTTTTGTCTTTTCATCATCGATCTTCAAACCGACTTGTTTAGAGGTATAATCCAGTCTATCCAGTTTCCTTTGCATTTGGCTTTGGCTGTGGGACAGAAGGGCTATATCATCAACAAAATCTAGGTCCCCCAGCTGTTTATTCAAAGTCTACTGGATTCCATTTCTCTCCTTTGTTGTTACTTTCATAATCCAGTCCGCTGCCAGGATGAACAGGAGGGGCGACAGTAGGCAACCCTGCCATACCCCTGAATTAATTTTGAATGGCTCTGTGAGTTGTCCTTCGTCTATAGCTCTTCATCCATCCATCCATCCCTCCACTTAATATACATACATACATTCATACATCGCCCATACATATATCCATACATATATCCATACATATATCCATACATTCATACATCATCTATACATTTCCAGCCTTGTTTAAACACATTTGCGGACACCGCTTGTTTAAACACATATGCGGACACCGCATGTTTAAACACGTATGTGGACACCGCTTGTTTAAACACATATGCCGACACCGCTTGTTTAAACATATATGCACATACAGCACACTAAAAAAATGCAATTGAATTGACAAAAAGATACCATTTCCCCGAAACCAATTTGTGTCCTACGTGTTAACCTTCGCCGAAAGGAATCGATTGTTAGCTGTTAATTGAACTGACGGGCTAAAAACAACATTGTCGACCTAGATAGCACATGACTTTCCCTCTGCAACAGAAAGCCTTCCGTTTTTTTTGGAACTTTATCCTCTTCTTTTCAATGCAAATTTCCAGTTTGTGATTTGTCAATCATGACTTCGTAAAAAAATGATTACTGTCTCACCACTTGAGTTATACACTGTTGTTGTCCAATTTTTGCTCTGCTGTTATTTATAAGCTGGCTATTATTTATCGTTTTCTCTTTCTCTCTTCTTCTATAACATCTTATGTGTTTTTATGCACAAGCATGAGATGAGATATCGTCCTGGTGTAATCTTACAGCATTAAGATTCAGTGCTGGGGTAAACCGTCCTGGGGCTTTTCCCCATTCCTAGGGTAGTCGAGGAATTTTAAGGCTGAAGACTACAGCCCGTTTTGCCACTGCTGTCACAACGTCGACACTGGCTATGTTTGTTTATTTCAACCCAACAGAACAATAACATATGCCGTATCAGGGATTCTTCTTCTTCTTCTTATTCTTCTTCTTCGTTCGTTCTCAATCTTACACCACCAAACCCTGAAAGGGTTAGTAGCAGAATGTAGTCCAGAGAACAGAATGCGTTGTGTCGTAGTTTACAGCTTGGCTGCGATATGTGCACCTTTCGGTCCAACACTCCGACTTCAGCAAGCATTTTTTGAGTACCGGGCTAGCATTCCCTCTTCGATCCCTTCTCCTTAGCCAGTCTGCCTTGCTGCAGCCTGTTATACAGGATCACCCCGTGGAGGTGTAGAAGGGTCTTGGCAGCTATGGTTCGCTGGCCCTGAAGCTAGCAGTCAGCTATGGTCGCTGACCACTGCAGATCATGTGCTGCTCAGCATCTTGATCCCGTATCAGGGATTCGAACCGCTGCCCTTCTTGTCCGCAGGCAGGCATAAAAACCAATCGGCTACTCGTCTAGATCGAACATCCATCTATCTATCTATCTATCTATCTATCTATCTATCTATCTATCTATCTATCTATCTATCTATCTATCTATATATCTATCTATCTATCTATCTATCTATCTATCTATCTAACTATCTATCTATCTATCTATCTATCTATCTATCTATCTATCTATCTGTCTATCTGTCTATCTATATATCGATATATCTATCTATTATCTATCTATCTATCTATCTATCTCTGTCTGTCTGTCCATCTATCCGTCCATCCGTCCGTCCGTCTGTCTGTCTGTCTGACTATCTGCAACTACAATAGCCCCTTTCAGCCATGACTAAATAAAATAGCCCCTTTCAGTTTTTAATTAACTACAACAGCCTCTTTCATTAATGACTAAATACAATAGCCCCCTTTCATTAATGACTAACTACAATAGCTCCTTTCAGTCAAGACTAACTACAATAGCCCCTTTCAGTCATGACTAATTACAATAGCCCCTTTCATTAATAACTAACTAATATGAGCTTGAAATGGTATCTCTCTACTTAGTTTATTGTTTTATTTCTTCTTGCTGCGTTGTCGTTTTACTTCCACGTATTGGAAGGGTTTCTTGTCATCAAGCATCAGGTGGCAGTTCACGGTCCATCTCCACTTGGATCGGTCTGCAGATTCGTCTTTCTAGAATGTCAGGCTCATGTCAAGCGCCATCATATCACGATTACGCACATCTTTGAACCTCAGCTCTCGTCGGCCAATATTTCTTTGTCCTCCAACAACTATTCATTGGGGACTATCTTTGGGAATGTGACCATCTTCTATGCGGCGTACATCCAAATACTCATCCACAACCGCACTACACCACACAATAGAAAACAACACATGGCCACACCACACATGCAGCACACCACACAACTTACACACCACACAACACACACATCACACACACCACACCCCACTACACCACACATGCAGCACACCACACAGCTTACACATCACACACACACACACACACACACACCACACCCCACTACACCACACAATAGAAAACAACACAACGCCACACCACACATGCAGCACACCACACAACACACATCACACACATACACCACACCCCACTACATCACGCAATAGAAAACAACACAACGCCACACCACACATGTAGCACACTACACAACACACACATCACACACACCATATCACACACACAGAGAAACACACACCACTATTTGGTATATTTATCAACGTTTGTGATTGGGAAGTCACGTGCAATTGAGCAATGCCATGAAAGTTTTGCAAGTGTTTGTTTTGTTGTTCAAGTTTGTTTTTGCTATAAAATGTGTGCTCGTAGTTTCATTAAAATCGATAGTTGATGACGCTAAATAAGTGCACATTGTATGCATCTTCTATCGTATTTTAACTGGAGCCGTAGAATTATGTTAGCTGTATCATATCTTCCCTTTATCCATGATAACTAGCAATTCGTTGTGTGTATATATGTAACAGTTAATAGCATAGTTATGCAGAACATAGCTTCTTACAACCGCCACATTATCTTGCTGTTGCAAGTGTGCAGTATGGTAAGTTGCCATTAGGAGGAGGAGCAATCGCCCGTTAAAAGAAAACCAGCGTTTCAAATTTGCACAGTGGGAATTGAACCTCAGTGAAAGGGATTGTGAAAGCCATGCTAGTTTAACCCCTAGGCCAAGCAACCACCATATATATATTTATATTTACACACATGCACACAGGCACACATGCACGCACGCACACACACACACATATACACACACACACATACAAACACACACACATACATTAATATATATAGGTGTGTATAACTTGTTCTTATTATTCTGAACGCCATATTCATACTATTTTGATCAGTTGTCTCTTTCAAAGATATAAAAGCTCAACCGCGGCCTACGAGTTTAACAATTTTTATAGCACGCTATCCACTATTAGAAGAGCTGCTTCTCTATATTGGTTTAAATAAATATATTGGCATCATGTAAACACCGAAGATCCGGTCAATCTGCACCAACTGGACTTTATTATCACTAGGAGAAAACATCTGAATTACACACAATTAGCACGCTGCTGTGACTACTTATTGTAATACTGACCACACGTTGGTCGTTGCCCGCGTCAAGATGGTTCCTAAGAAAATCTTTACAGTGAAGCACAAACCCATTTTGAGGATCCATTTAATCAATACCAAGGATCCAGAAAAGTGTTTCAAGTTCCAACAGCAGTTTGCAGATTTTCTCACTGACACATCAGGTGACTGTACAGGTAGTGAAAGCTGTGATGCAATCAAAGAAGCTACCCTCAAAGCAGCGGTAACAGCTTATGGCATTAGAGAACACAGGAGTCAAGACTGGTTTGACGCAAATATTCGGATATTGCAGCCTTTGATTGACAGGAAAAGGGCAGCACTACTAAGAAACAAAGACAAAACAACACAAAACACTGTCAGTGCATTGAAACAAGCGAGAAAAGAAGTGCAAAGGACCGCTAGACAGTGTGCAAGTGACTATTGGATACAGTTATGTAAGCATGTACAAGATGCCTTCAATAATGGTAACATCAGAGGCATGTATGAAGGGATAAAGAAAGCCACCAGCCCAACAGTGAAAAAGAGTGCACTACTAACAGCTTTATCTGGGGAGATCATCTGATAAGAGGAAGCAATTAGACAAATGGGTAGAGCACTTTCGAACTCTACTTAAGCGACAGAGCTAGCAGAAGATACCCTCAATGCCAGTAAAGTCATGCCAAATGAACCACCTAGACTTGCTGCCAACCATGGCAGAAGTTTACTGTGCTATTACTGACCTAGCTTCTGACAAAGCTCCAGGAAAGGATGTAATTCCAATAGAAGCGGAATGGACATACTTAGCCCACAGATACACCAGTTGATAACATTATGCTGACACGAAGGACAGGTCCCGCAGGATTTCAAAGATCGAGCATTGTAACCTTGTACAAGAACAAGGGGATCCGGAGTGACTGCAACAACTACAGATGTCTATTCAAAGCGCTCAGAAGGATTGGTTGCTCACCGATTCTTCTGAGCATTATCGAGTTGTTCCATATTGACATGAAAGGCACCATTAACTTTGACGGTGCGTCCTCGGAGGACACTTGCAATCAAGTGGGGACGGTAAACAAAGCTGTGTACTTGCTCCAATTCTCTTTAGAAAATATTTTTCACATTTCTTAAAGCATGCATTTCGTGACCAGGAAGGTGGAATCTTCATTCATTACCGCACAGATGGTGGCCTATTCAATTCCCAACGACTGAAAGCCAAGACCAAAATAAACAGGGAACTGTTGAGAGAACTGTTTTTTTCGGATGATGCTGCAATTACGACTCACTTGGAGGAATAACTGCAAAGCTTACTATCTGCATTTTCGGATGCTTGCTGTGAGTTCGGGTTAACAAACAATCAGCACAAAGAAAACACAAGTTATGGTCCAGGGTGCAAACAAACCACCAGCAATCTCTATTGATGATGAGGTTCTCGATGTAGTAAATCATTTTATATACTTGGGATCCTCAGTCAATAATAAACTATTCCTGGACCAAGAGATCAATATCAGGATAGGAAAGGCAGCAACCACAATGAGCAGATTAACAAAAAGGGTCTGGAAGAACAAGAAGTTCACTGTTAAAACAAATATTTGTTTACCAGGCCATGGAATACAGACGAAAGAGACACTGATTGCTAATAGCCTAAAAGCGTTTGAGAAGACACGTCACACCATGTGATGCCGCAAATGGTCTTGACTTTCCTTGCACACACTGTGGAAGACGCTTCTCTGCCCGGATTGGTCTTTCGAGTCACATTCGTTACCGTCATGGACAGCATATCTTTTTTTTTCCAAAGCACAATTATTATCGTCTGACAAGATGGAAAGAGACAATTATACATATGGCCTTGACACCTGGCATCATCTGCTGGAGTATCGGTTAGATGCGGCTGAAGCTGAACCACCTCTCTGCTCTCCTGCGTGAGATCTCGATATCAATGTCGTACGCATTGATATTTTCAATGGGCTCATTTTCCAATCGCGGTTCCATCTTAGGGCTGAGAGTGTTCAGTAGAAATTGAATTTTCTCTCTCTTTATGCTCAGGTTAACCACCTTGCATGCTTTATTCATCTAGTTATGGCTTTGTTCGGCTTCTGCTTTGCTGGGACTGAAGATCACGATGTCGCCCGCAAAACGTAGGGATGAGAGCATCTCGCTATCTATTTTGACACCTCCTTCCTGTCAGTTTAGCGACCTAAAAACCTTTCCAAGAGCACATGTAAATAGTTTTGGGGAGATAGTATCCACTTGCCGTACTCTTCTGTGTATAGGTATAGAAAGTGGATTGTGAAAAAGAGTGGTCTCATCGTTAACCTTCTCTATAAACCTAGGCCTATATTTCGTCCTTACATTAGACCCTCAAGACATCTAGAAATGCATTTATTTCCACTCTGTCTAAAGCTTTATATACGCTGGTACAAATGTAACAGAGTAGGTTTTGCAAACATTTAAATATATATTACATTGATTTTACGGGAACATGTGTAATATACAAGCACAGGCCAACCACGGAAAGAAATGGAATAATAGTCTCAGTCCCAAAGGAACAAACATTATTAATCCAAGATATTTCTAACCAGACACGACACGGACGTAAACAAGTAGGAAAGAAAACAACTGGGGCAGAAGTCAGAAACTGAAATCATGAAATTCTAGTTTTTAATCAGACAGATAACGTGTTACTGATGCCAGGTAGTCAAAACCTTTTCTTCTCTGCTGACGTGATTAGCTCTGAAAATGGCACGCATTATGTCTTCTGATCAGACTCTAATTTGACTATTCAGAGTAGGTTTGTGAGTTATTTCTTTCTCGCGGCTTACAAGACCAGGGTAAGGGACAGACTATTGTGTGATAAGCTCTGAAAATGTCGCATCCCGTGTCTTCCTTTCGTACTTTAATTTTACTGTCGTATTAGGTTTGTGAGTGACTTCTCTCTCGCGGCTTACAAGGTGTGGGGAAGTGGCAGCCTTGGCAATCCAACTCTACTCATTTCACTGTTAAAATGGAGATGGATTTGAACAGGAGATAAATAGGATATCAAAGAATGGATTGCCGTCGGGGATGAAGAGTTAAAAGCTCATTCCACTATGTCCCGATTTGTGTTTAAGACGCAATTGTTTCGCCTTCCTCGCTGCCTTGCATGGCTTAGCATTAACTCATGTGTCCATTTACACCTGGGACAACTAAATCATGTCTACACGGGGATTGAAACCGATACATTTGCCGCAAGAAACTACCTATGTAGTCTGTCTGCTTCTAAGATCTTCCAGAATTTAATGAAAAACAGACACTCGTTATCGAGCTGTACCGCATTCCAGATCATATCATAGAGGAATGGCTTGTTTGCCTTGATGATCCTGTTTGTGTATTTATTTTCTGTGATACTAGAACTGAATGGGCCACTGTTTCTACGGCAACGGGCTTTCAGTGGCACTGGTTACAACCACCAAGACGGTGGACCTGCGTTTTTTTTCGTTTTAGCGTGGAGCAAGGCATCTCATTACTGAAATCACATTATCACTACTGAAATCACATTATCACTACTGAAATCACATTATCACTACTGAAATCACATTATCATTACTGAAATCACATTATCACTACTGAAATCACATTATCACTACTGAAATCACATTGTCGATGTTTATCTCGTTTTCCAGACTACTGTAACTCAGACTGTTTTCAGATACACAGCGTGGCCGTTAGGTGGGATCTTGGTCAGCATGATGCACCTCACTAACGTTTGCCTTTGCTCTCTGATGATCACGTGATTTTACTTCGGCTGGTACTCAACCAATCCAAACACGTAACTGAAGTAACGGGTTAAACTAAAGACAACAACCAAGTTCTCAAAGACTACACACAGAACACACCAAAATCAAATTGTTGTAAAACTACAGTCGAAGATGCTTGTCTGACTTTCGTCGAAGACTGCTTTGCAACTGATGCCTTTAACGGGACATGGCTATAGCGAGTTAGTGACAGTAAGGCCGTTGACAAATTGTATAGTCGCACTGGCTGTGTTAAAGAAGGCAAAACAAAGTCGAAATTGATGGAGATCAGTACTTGCAATGTCGTTTCAGATAACGATGCCATTGTCGGGCTGGTGAGTCTGTGGATTTTCTTCTCACCCCAGACAGAAGCAAGAATTGTACTGGCCTGACATTAAGTAATTGGGGCGTGCATTAGCAACGCTCCAAGTTACTGATGCCACGGTAGGGTTCGCTGCGCCCATTCCCCGCCACCAATGGTTAGGCCCAGTTTTCCTAGGCTCTAGACCTGTGACCAAAAGTTGCACACAATTGGATCGTCACGTCCTGGGCCCCTGTGCCTTTACGTTTGGCGTCGAATGCCGTGGTGCGGCGAATGCAGTCCCCCCCCCCCCCCCCCCCAGGTCTGTTCGGCCATGGCAAACTATAACTACGGATGACCATGGTTCTGCACGGTGCTGGTTCCTTCCTAACGACAGAGGCTGCATGCGTATTGTCAAAAAGGAGACACATTTGTACAGATGGGTTACTGGTAAGGTTTTGAGAATAATATCCCCATTATATAGTACCTCATCTACTAAGCTATACTGTAGCATAATGTTAGTTCTGATAGGTCACGGGAGAGGACGTCAGAGCTGATTTATGCTGTTAAAATAAGGATAAAAGCAAATAAATTACTACAAGAGTGAGTGAACGATAAAGATATCTTAGAAAATCTTTAGTAGAATCACTTATATCATCTGATAAAGATATCTTAGAAAATCTTTTGTAGAATCACTTATATCATCTGATAAAGATATCTTAGAAAATCTTTTGTAGAATCACTTATATCATCTGATAAAGATATCTTAGAAAATCTTTTGTAGAATCACTTTTATCATCTGATAAAGATATCTTAGAAAATCTTTTGTAGAATCACTTATATCATCTGATAAAGATATCTTAGAAAATCTTTTGTAGAATCACTTATATCATCTGATAAAGATATCTTAGAAAATCATTTGTAGAATCACTTATATCCTCTGATAAAGATATCTTAGAAAATCTTTTGTAGAATCACTTATATCATCTGATAAAGATATCTTAGAAAATCTTTTGTAGAATCACTTATATCATCTGATAAAGATATCTTAGAAAATCTTTTGTAGAATCACTTATATCATCTGATAAAGATATCTTAGAAAATCTTTTGTAGAATCACTTATATCATCTGATAAAGATATCTTAGAAAATCTTTTGTAGAATCACTTATATCATCTGATAAAGATATCTTAGAAAATCTTTTGTAGAATCACTTATATCATCTGATAAAGATATCTTAGAAAATCTTTTGTAGAATCACTTATATCATCTGATAAAGATATCTTAGAAAATCTTTTGTAGAATCACATATATCATCTGATAAAGATATCTTAGAAAATCTTTTGTAGAATCACATATATCATCTGATAAAGATATCTTAGAAAATCTTTTGTAGAATCACTTATATCCTCTGATTAAGATATCTTAGAAAATCATTTGTAGAATCACTTATATCATCTGATAAAGATATCTTAGAAAATCTTTTGTAGAATCACTTATATCATCTGATAAAGATATCTTAGAAAATCTTTTGTAGAATCACTTATATCATCTGATAAAGATATCTTAGAAAATCTTTTGTAGAATCACTTATATCATCTGATAAAGATATCTTAGAAAATCATTTGTAGAATCACTTATATCATCTGATAAAGATATCTTAGAAAATCTTTTGTAGAATCACTTATATCATCTGATAAAGATATCTTAGAAAATCTTTTGTAGAATCACTTATATCATCTGATAAAGATATCTTAGAAAATCTTTTGTAGAATCACTTATATCATCTGATAAAGATATCTTTGAAAATCTTTTGTAGAATCACTTATATCATCTGATAAAGATATCTTAGAAAATCTTTTGTAGAATCACTTATATCATCTGATAAAGATATCTTAGAAAATCTTTTGTAGAATCACTTATATCATCTGATAAAGATATCTTAGAAAATCTTTTGTAGAATCACTTATATCATCTGATAAAGATATCTTAGAAAATCTTTTGTAGAATCACTTATATCATCTGATAAAGATATCTTAGAAAATCTTTTGTAGAATCACTTATATCATCTGATAAAGATATCTTAGAAAATCTTTTGTAGAATCACATATATCATCTGATAAAGATATCTTAGAAAATCTTTTGTAGAATCACATATATCATCTGATAAAGATATCTTAGAAAATCTTTTGTAGAATCACTTATATCCTCTGATTAAGATATCTTAGAAAATCATTTGTAGAATCACTTATATCATCTGATAAAGATATCTTAGAAAATCTTTTGTAGAATCACTTATATCATCTGATAAAGATATCTTAGAAAATCTTTTGTAGAATCACTTATATCATCTGATAAAGATATCTTAGAAAATCTTTTGTAGAATCACTTATATCATCTGATAAAGATATCTTAGAAAATCATTTGTAGAATCACTTATATCATCTGATAAAGATATCTTAGAAAATCTTTTGTAGAATCACTTATATCATCTGATAAAGATATCTTAGAAAATCTTTTGTAGAATCACTTATATCATCTGATAAAGATATCTTTGAAAATATTTTGTAGAATCACTTATATTTTCTGGTATAAAAAACTTATAGCATCTCTGTTGTAGATAGATATCTTCAATTATTTGGTAGCCTTTTGTAGATTATGGTATAAAGGTCTTTTAGAACTTTTTATATATTTTGAATAGATGTCTTGTAGAACGTGTGTAGATTTTTGAATTGATGTCTTGTGGAACTCGTATTGATTTTTGAATAGATGTCTTGTAGAACTTGCGTAGATTTTTGAATAGATGTCTTGTGGAACTCGTATTGATTTTTGAATAGATGTCTTGTGGAACTCGTATAGATTTTTGAATAGATGTCTTGTGGAACTCGTATAGATTTTTGAATAAATGTCTTGTAGTACTTCTTGTAGAATATGTTGTACATCTAATGGGAAAAGGTCGGGCATGGCGATGCAGTTAACAGCGTGACTCAAAAACCTATATTTGTTTGTGTTTACATACATGAGACAGCAAGGTGGTGCCTCTATGAGAAGTAAACACTTTAAACAAAAGTATGTTGTAGTCGGATAACGACAGGCTCAAGACATAGCACAGTACAGGGGAGAAACAAAATGTGTCTTATATAGTCTCTTTAAGAATTTGGGATAACTATCTTAATGTTGTTGAATGCTCACAATGAGTAGGATTACTCTTTTGTGCACCCTAAACAGGACGTTGAGTAGAGGGTTGTAGTAGCTTTCCTCACATCCCGAGCGTGCTGATGAAGGTGAGCAGGGTCTTCCAGGCGGTTATGCAATGCTTGGCTTCATATGGGTGTCGTTCACTACTACGGGGATCATGTCGATCTCTCACCTCGTTCGCCAGAATCAACAAAGAATAACTTTCACAAAATAAATAAACCCAAAACCAAGGTGTGCGTATCATCACTGGAGCTATGAGAACAACACCAATAAATGCAATGGAAAACATCACACGAATCGAAATTATGGAGACGCGCAGAGACCAAAAAACACTGCCGCAGGGGGAGAAGTTCAAACGCATGCCTGATCACCCAATATATGAGAGGATAAATCGCAGAGGGAGATTAAAGAGAAACTTCATATAAAAAACAAAAGAACTTGCAAGAGCAGACCAATTCATAATCCAGGCAGTGGTTAGAGATCTTAAACAAACATCCCAAATCCCACCATAGAAAAAAGCCGTCCCCTGAGATAGTAGAAACCACAGAGGGAATAAGGAAAAAGGGAATAAGGAAAAAGGAAACAGACAGATTCAGGAAGGAAATTTATCACAGAAGAATATCTTAGGAGAGTAGGCCTACCAGAAACATGAATACACGTATATACAGATGGCTCATCTAACAAAGCAAGATCCAATGGAGGTGGAGGGGTCTATTACATACTAAGAAATGGAGAAGAAAAACTCGAGTATTAACAACAGGAACTTATTTCAATAATTTCCGTGCAGAAGCAGAGGCACTGAAGGCCACAGCTGAGCTTGTAATCCAAGATAACGATATCCACCAAGAAAACATAGTATTCCTGACTTATGCCGCGTCAGTATTAGCAGCGCTAAAACAACACAAAGATGAAGATCTCGAGCAATGTATGTTCTCCCTGACACAGCTCTCAGTAGAACACCCAAGGTTAGTCATACAGTGGATCCCATCCCACTGCAATATTAAAGGCATTGAAGCTGCAGACAAACTAGCAAAGTGTGGAGGAGCATCCCCACAAACAGACCTGAGTATCACATATAATGAGGCCAAGACCATAATTAAAGCCAACTTCAGGGTAAAATGGGCTGATCAACACTCCGACTTCCGAAAAGAAGACAGCTACTTTAACTTAACTAGAGAAGAGTAAGTCATCATCTTCAGACTGAGAACTGGGCATAACAGACTCAAGGGTTATCTTTACAACAAAATGAGGATTGGCACAGATCACAGGTGCCCATGTGGGGAGCATATAATGACAGTGGAACACATCCTGCAAAGCTGCACGCTAACGCATGAAAAGAGAGAACAATACTAGCCTCGCGAGACAGATATAAGCCAATGCTGAATGGAGATAAACAGCCTTTCAAACAACGGTATCCTTTGTACGAGAAACCGGAACCTTGATCTGAGGATGAACGAAGAAGAAGAAGAAGAAGAAGAAGAAGAAGAAGAAGAAGAAGAAGAAGAAGAAGCAGAAGTTCGCCAGAATGTCATGAAAACAGTGCGTTTCAAGGAAGTGCTAAGAAGAAGCCGAGCTAAAGGTCTTGGCCAGTATATTTCGCCTGACCCCAACTAAGATGTCTGATAAGTATGTTGTGTCTGACCAGACGTTAATCTTCCTCCCCCAACTATCTTGTTGAATCTCTTACATAATCCTCCGTATAATCTGCTATAGATATCTTGTAGACTCGTGAATTTATCTTGTAGATTTAGATTCCATAGAATATCTTGTACAATCTGGTGCAAATATAAACTATATAAACTACTTTACCTGCTTGCGCGGCACAATAGACACACCAGGAGGTACAGATGCATATATAGGGACCAGCATTGGAAAAGGAAGAGGAACATTCCTGACGCTAAACAACCTACGGAGGTACAGAGAAATCAAGATTCCCACGAAAGTTAGAATATTCAACGCCTGTGTCAAGTCGATGCTGCTGTATGGAGGAGAGACAAGTGTCAAGTCGGTGTTACTGTATGGAGGAGAGACATGTGTCAAGTCGATGTTGCTGTATGGAGCGGAGACATGGAAAACGACCAAGGTCATACAACAAAGACTCCAGTCTTTCATTTACAAATGCCTACAAGGGATAATGGGCATACGGTGTCAGAATATGATGGGAAATAAAGACTTGTAGGAAAGGAGCCAACAGCAGAGATTAGAACAACACATTAAGCGAAGAAAATGGAGCAATAATTGTATACGGAAGGCACCGTCCAACATAGCCATACAGGCTCCTACATGGAATTCTCAAGGGTAGTGAAAGAGAGGTAGACCTAAAACTATATAGAGAAGAGAATGGGAGAAGGAACTAAGATTACATGATTACACATGGAGAGAGGCAGAAGGAACTAAGATTACATGATTACACATGGAGAGAGGCAGAAGGAACTAAGATTACATGATTACACATGGAGAGAGGCAGAAGGAACTAAGATTACATGATTACACATGGAGAGAGGCAGAAGGAACTAAGATTGCATGATTACACATGGAGAGAGGCAGAAGGAACTAAGATTACATGATTACAGACGGAGAGAGGCAGAAAAAGCAGTCTAGGACCATACACGCTGGCAGGATGTTGTCAGTGGCCTATCCACGGAGACGAGCGATGGGCTTTGATTGATTGATTAATTGATTGATTTAATAAAACTATTGTATTATTTATTTTATATAGCGGACATATAATTGCGCACATAATCTTTTAAATAATCTAGCATGGGATCTGGTGTATAATTTGGTATATAAACTGGTGTTTATCTGGTATATAATTTGGTATATAAACTGGTATATAATCTGGTTGGAAATCGAGTATATAATATGTTATGTAATCTCTTATATAATCTGGAATGTACTATTTAATATAATCTACACTATAATTTACGAAATGTGTCTTTGCTAGAATCCGCCCAAACCTAGGCGCGGCGCAACCGATCAAACAGGCTGGGTTTCGTCATCTCTATATCACCAAGGATCACATTTCGACCTGCTGCCGACTGATCGAAACAACCCGAGAGTACCAAACCCCACTAATTTACACATTCATCGACTACAAGAAAGCGTTTCACTCGGTAGAACCAACATTTGTCTGGCAATCTCTAATAGATCGAGGAGTAGACCCGAAATACACAAGAATCCTTGCTGGCTGCTACACCAATTGCACGACTACCTTCTATCCCTTTCAAAGACCGCAGTAGTACCCATGCAGAGAGAGTCCGTCAAGAGGACTCCATCTCACCGAGCCTTTTTCCCGCATACTTGGAATCCGTCATCAACCAGGGATGCCTTTGGCCTCAACATAAATGGCAGGCTGCTAAATCACATTCCCTTTGCAGATGATCTAGTACTCATCACGGAGGTAGCCACATACGCCAATCAAATGATAGCACCGCTCCAACGAGACGGAAAACAATAGGGACTCGAAATTAACACGTTTAAGATGAAACCCATGCGTAACCGTTTCGCTTCCCGCGACCCAGACGTCCTAGATGGAGAGAGAGACTTGACGACGTGGACGAATACATCTGCCTTTGACGCCTGCTCAAAATGCAGAACGACCTAAGCCCAAGTTGACAAGATGGCGTCGTGCGGGTTGGGCAGCTTTCTCTTCTATATAGTATGTACTAGACAACATTCTCAACCAGACCCTGCACACCTCTCTCTTAAACTACACATTACTACCTGCAATATGCTATGAGGCGCAAACATGGCCACTCACGAAGGAGAGAGTTCAAACTCTGATTTACCAAAACCTCCCTTGAGAGACGCATAGTCAATCTCACGCTACATAGCCAGCGCAGAACAAATCTGTATAACTCGGACATACGTCAATTGTCTCAGGTGAAAGATGCTGTTATTTATGCAGGCAAGATGAAACATCACTGGGGATGGGGAAAGTGGAGGGAGGGGGAATTGGGGGGGGGGGGGGGCACATGCTGCGAAGAACGGATGATCGATGGAGACAAGACATGACTGCGGGGACGACCACTAACGCCTTGGTCCGACTCTCTTGCATCCTGCAACAACATTCTCAATGCCACAGATAGACGACTCATTATCCACTGGTCCACCGATACCCACTACAGAGACAGTTTGAAAAGAAGTTGGATCCGCAACGGTATAACCGCAGCTGAACAATCTCTTATATCATGTGGTATATAATCTTGTATGTAATATGGTATATCATATTTTGTACTCCACTGTTCATTAAGTTTCAGGATTCAGTTTTTTATTGGAAATGAATAAGTAGACCTACAGACAAATCTATCTCTTTGAAAGTAGTTCCCTGGTGATTGTATTCCAGCGCTCCTATCACTGAAGGAAGAACGATCGGTAGGCACTTTTCAGAATAGCCGTTATATGTCTCATCGTATTCACTTGAATCTTCTCAATTTCATCGAATCTGTTTTTTTAAAGTTGTGGGAACAAGAAAATGTCCCCCCGTAGCACGATTGGGTTAGTATGAAGGTTGTGGAAGCATTGGAATGTTGTGTTTCGTCAAAAATGCGTGTGTGGGGACAGACCTATGTGCAGGGGCATTGTCATGATGCAAAACTCAATTCCTTGTGCGCCACTTCTGGATGTCTGTGTACAGCGTCGCAGAGGTGTTTCCGGACTGTTCTGTAGAATCCAGTATTGACACGTTGTTCTCTAAGAACGAACGATCGATGGAGCACAGCGACAGCAATACTGTACGCCGGAGACAAGAAATTACTACGGGGACGATCACCAACGCGCTGGTCCGACTACCTTGCATTCTGCAACAACATTCACAATACCACAGAAGGACGATTCATGATGAACCAGCCCATCAATGTCGAAGATCGCAAACAACATGGTCTTGACATTTGGCTTGACCTGTCGCGTCTTCTTCGGTGGAGGAGATGATAATATTTGCCACTGGGAATACAATTGTTCTGTTCCGGGTTATGGACGTACACCCAGCTTTCATCACGTGATTATCGAGGACATGAAATTTGCGTCGTATATTTTTGCATGCTCACAGAGGTCAGTGCAAATGGACAACCGATTGCCCATTTGGTCCTCAGTCAGGAAGCAGGGCATGAAATTCGCTGTCACCAGTCTCATGAGCAAATCTTCAGTTACAATTGTACGGCACGTACCGATTAATATTGAAATATCCTCAACAACCTCTACAATAGTCATATGTTGGTCAGCGCGTATGATTTTATGCACGTGCCACGATCTCATCGGCGAGGGAGACCTACCTTAAAAAAACCAGTGTTCAATTTTGAAATGGGAATACCACTCAAATATTTCAGATCGACTTAGCTAGGCCTCTCCGAAAGCTGATTGCAGCATGTTGAAAGTTTTGGAACCAGTTTTTTCAAGGAAAAAAAATTATCATACGACATTTTTCCCATTGCTGGGGTAGTAGATGTTGTTTTTGTTGCTTAGATGTTTGCCTCACTAGTTTCTACTGGCGGAGGCGCGCCATTTTCCACCCCAGACCGTAGTCCATTGGGCGATAGCAGGACGCATAAACCAGTGCTTGGATGAATGTGTGCGTCTGTATGTACCTATGCTAGGTTTGTGAGCCCTCAGAAGCTAGCCCAACCAAAGTGCAATGGAAGGGCCTCACCATGAGGGCGCGTGTGAAAGTTGTGCAAGAGTGTGACTGTAGGACAGAGTCAAATGAAACAGAATGAGGTAAGAAGAGAGAGAAGAGTTGCCCCCAGGGTAGAAGACCTTCCCTGATGAAATCAAGTCCTGGGGTAGTCGAGGGGCTTTAAAGGCTGAGGACTATAGACCGCTTCGCCACTGCTGTCACCACGTCGTGTGCTGACTATGTTTGCTTATTTCACCCCCAACAGAAAAACAACATATGCCATACCGGGGATTCGAACCGCTGCCCTCCTTGTCGGCAAGCAGGCCTCGAAACCATTCGGCCACGCGCTACTCATTTCTTGAATAATCTGCTGTAAAATCTGGTATTGAAACTGGTGAAGAATCGAATGTATATATTATAGGACATACTCTCTTATAGAATGTGATATAATCTCTGTTAGAATATATCACATTCTATAAGAGAGTATGTCCTAGAATATATTTGAGAATCTCTTATTGAATTCTTTTTAAAAATTCTCATCAAATCTTTTTTAAAATGTGGAATAAATGCTGGCATACTAGTTTAATTTGGTATATAATCTTATAATGAAATGTATAAAATACTCTTGTTTATAATTGTGTTCATAATATGTTATATAATCACTTTTAAAATCTAACACATAATCTCTAATATACTTTCTTTTATTACCGTCAATGTAATCTGCTACAGAATCTCTCATAGAATCTTTTAGAAGCTTTTGTAGAATCTTATGCACTCGTAGAATTTTGTATAAATAGTGTATAAAATCATTCTTTTCAAGATTCAAGTTTAGAAGCTTTTGTAGATACTCTTCTAAAATCTCGTCCTAGAATACAAATTTGCTTTTATCAGAAAAGATATTTCAATTTCTCTAACCCCCCCCCCCCCCCCCCCCACCCCCACCCCACCTCTCCTTCACCCCTCACCTAGCCCAAAATAAACGCCGTCGCTGACAATTTCTTCCATTTTTTGGACATAACATGACCTTTGGAAGAAGCAAGTAATTAGTCATTATGAATTAGGCGTAGGGCTCGCCTTCTCTCTCTCTTTTTCTCTTTCTGACTCTCTTTTTCTCTGTCCGTCCGTCTTCTCTCGTCGTTTGTATGCCGATGCTGATGTTTAATGAATTCACCCTTAAGTTGCCTCTCATTCTCAGCTGCCTAATTCCTTTCATATGAGACTAGAGATGTATGTCTTTCATTTCCCCGCATCTGACGCCCTCTGTTTCATTATGTGCTACATTTCTGGACACTTCAGACCTTTAGATCGCTCAAGGGAAAACATGTCTTCTCCTTATTTAGCAGCTACAACGTCTCAATGCTCTTGACCATCCTCTCTCATTATATTCAGAATTACAGAGTCCTTTCTTTTCTGGACTATTCATTAACTCCTCTAGGAGTGTCAGACAATCCTGTCTTCAGTTCCTAGTCTCATACGTCATAATAGTGTGTATCTTCCGTCTTTGCTTTTCTCTCACTAGTTTATGAATATCATTAGCTCTGATACTATCTAAGCAATAAATGTTCAGAGTTGTCAGTCGTTTGACGTTGCTTGTTTAGCGTAGTTGCTGCTGCCTTTTCAACGATACGCCATCGTTTGGGTTATATAAGAACGCGCTAGTCATGAAACAATCGTTGGTCGGCCCGCAAGTCTAAGCTTTAGTTAGTCGCTAGAAAGCGCTTATCCCTGAAATGTTATGTAGTAAGAGCCAATAATTGGACTGTTAATACTGCTTGCAAATTGCAATAATAAATCGTATACTAAATATACAGTGTTCTTGCACTATCTGTAAATTATTAATATACACCTTTAGAAAGGAAATGCAACGAG
Organism: Ariolimax columbianus; assembly: GCA_036924085.1. Classification (NCBI taxonomy): domain Eukaryota; kingdom Metazoa; phylum Mollusca; class Gastropoda; order Stylommatophora; family Arionidae; genus Ariolimax; species Ariolimax columbianus. The sequence continues at coordinate 50,404,242 of JAVGWX010000003.1, forward strand.
GAATGGCATTCGTCGTCACTACACTTTTAAACAAGGTGAATACGTCTTCACCATTGTCACTGTCACCGGCATCCTTAGATATATGACTGCATGTCCTTCTTCACACCACGAACGAGCTAATAATTGATTTACCTCACCATTGTCACTGTCACCGGCATCCTTAGATATATGACTGCATGTCCTTCTTCACACCACGAACGAGCTAATAATTGATTTACCTCACCATTGTCACTGTCACCGGCATCCTTAGATATATGACTGCATGTCCTTCTTCACACCACGAACGAGCTAATAATTGATTTACCTCACCATTGTCACTGTCACCGGCATCCTTAGATATATGACTGCATGTCCTTCTTCACACCCCGAACGAGCTAATAATTGATTTACCTCACCATTGTCACTGTCACCGGCATCCTTAGATATATGACTGCATGTCCTTCTTCACACCACGAACGAGCTAATAATTGATTTACCTCACCATTGTCACTGTCACCGGCATCCTTAGATATATGACTGCATGTCCTTCTTCACCCCATGAACGATCTAATAATTGATTTACCTCATCATTGTCTGTCGCTACTAAATCGTTGTCAAGACTTATTTGTGTTTTCATATTCTTTGGTTTTTAAAAATATTTTTCTTTGGCCTCAGCAATTCCAAGCTGGCGCAATAGCTTGTATGTCCTGCTCGAACTAAGTCTGAAGCAAGAAATTCTTTCATTTCCATCAATAATGCCGACACGAGACAATAATATTAGGCATCTAGAATCATGTCTGACACAGGACGCTTATCTAATTTGTTTGTGTATTGTCTCTTAAAGTGCGCAAATTGCTATCACTTAATTCCGTAGTATGTGAGGCAGTATAGTGAACTGGTTAGTGTCATGACTCAAGCACTAAACCTACATATATTCAAATATCAAAACGCAGCATGGTCGGACTAATATGAGATGTAAAAATACAAATGTGTGCTGATGTCGGATGCACAAGATCGTAATGTACAAAACACCGTATAACACAAACTGCATTAGACAACAAATCAAACGCAAAAACAAGAAACGAAAATAGAAACAAAACAAAATATCTTAGTATGACAAATGGGGGCCGTTTGTATATAGGCGTTTCCACATTCCCAGTTTAGTTTCTAATGTAACACTCCGAAGCTTTACTTGAGTTGTGTCCGGTGAATACCGAATAGAATTACAGAAACGGGGAGCCGCGTAGCGAAATGGTTAGCGCTCTGGCTTCACATCTGAGTGGTCCTGGGTTCATTCCCCAGTTGAGGCGGTAATGTTTTTTTCCAGACCGGGTCGGCCCAGCCTTAAATGGGTACCGGTTCAGTCCGGGAAGTAAAAGCGGCGAGGGAGAGGAGATGGCTACCCCCCTCATATAGCCGAGCCTTTGAAATGTGAGATCGCTAACACCTCACACCCCTACGGCAGTAATGCTATGGGTTACTTTATAACAGTAACGTAACCCGTTTGTCGTAGAAGTCGATTAAAGAAAGTTGCTTCGGTAGCAACCTCATCATGTAAAACTGATGGACTTCAGACATTACCACTTCAAGAACGCACGCATGTGCTTTAATGCGCATGCTCCCTGTTAGAAACTTAAGCTGCAGAAGGCACTATATACTTCGCGTGGAATCAGCAAAGGCGATTTTAAAAGTCGGCTCTCAATCTTTCTGTAATTAACAAAAAATGTAATTATTTTTTTAAAACAACACAGAAAAACAATACAATAAAAACAAGCAGGGACAATACTAATATTCATATAATATACATATAAATGTGTAGAGTAGGTAGTATATAAATGTGTAGAGTAGGTAGTATATAAATGAATGAAACTAGTGATAATATTGCCAGTCAGTATTTTTTCTGCTACAAAAATAGAGCAGAAATAGAGTAAGTATTCTTAACGATTCCACTTAGCTGGAAACATACGGTAGAAAGGGTGTGTTCATTGAGCGACATAATGCATGGCGAAGAATGGAGGAAATTACCTGAGAATTTCCTGCAGACTTTCAGTGGGATTGTCCCACTTGACAGAGCGTGTGTTTAGCTGAATCCTGTTGATGTGGTGTCGGAGGTAAACGTTTTGATCAATGAAAATTCCGCGGATGATAATGTCATTATCTACACACATCCGTGGTTTAAGAAGCGCTTGGACCTTCACGGATGAGAAAGGGGGGGGGGGGTGGGAAAACGATCACGGAGGAGTCTGGGGCTTATGCGGTAACCACTAGCAGTCTGACCATAGAGATCATGGCTGTTACGGTGACCACTAGCAGTCTGACCATGGAGATCATGGCTGTTACGGTGACCACTAGCCGTCTGACCTTGGAGATCATGGCTATTACGAAGGCGATGGTCTGGCTTGAAACAATGAGTGGCACACATGTGTGCATCCTCAGTGATCAGGTTGCGCGTGGCGCCAGTGGTTGGAGTCGGTAGGGCGGTCAAGGTTACAGAGAGTCACCTCCATACTTGTTCCGGGACCCGCAGGTGTCGAAGGGAACGAGGGTGCTGATAGGTTGGCGAGTACAGCTATAGTGGAGGGTGGGGGATCAATGAACCGAGCCGATATCCTAAATGCATTTAAGGAAATTGGCTGGAAGGAGGATTCGGAAGATGATCCAGAATCTACGTCCTTGACGCGTCTGGTTGAATTGGCGGTGAAACGAGGGGCGGCGAGGAAGGAACACCACACGGGGATACAAAGACGTCTGGTTAACCAGCACAAGACCGGAACGGTCAGTCATCACGTCCTGGTAGACATACTGAGGATGAGATCTGAGCGCGTCAGTCATCACGTGCTGGTAGACATACTGGGGATGAGATCTGAGCGCGTCAGACATCACTTGCTGGTAGACATACTGAGGATGAGATCTGAACGCGTATGGACTGAGTGCGATGAAGATGATCCGACGACTAACTAACTAACTAACTAATTAACTATACGGCAGAAATGTTCATTAAGCCCAAAAAGTTGAATTGAATTTAAATAAAGAGATTTGCATTAATGAAGGATTTTGAAAGGCTTTGTTGCTATTACGATAACATGATTATATATTTACTTATCAATTTGTTTATCTTGCTGTCTAAATGTTTGTCTGCGTGTCCTTCCTTCCTTCCCTCCCTCCCTCCCTCCCTCCCTTCCTTCCTCCCTTCAATCCTTCCTTCCTTCCTTTCTTCCTTCCGTGTCTACATGATGTACCTGTCTTTGTAAATTCTACATATCATTATGTCACCCTCAATTCATCAATTAGTGGGTTTGTGTGTCTACCAGTCTGGTGTAACTCTGCGTGTACATCTTTCTATGTAAACCACACGCTCGCTTGCCAGCACGCTGGCCCGCTCTATCACACACCCACCCACACACACCCACACACAAACACACATATATATATATATATATATATATACACACACACAGCTAAAAAGAAACAAACGAAAAATAAAAATTAAACAGTAATCAACCGCAAGACTTCAGATTATCTGAAACTGGCACAATTTAGCTAAGCAAATGTCAAACCTGGACAGTACAATCCTCTTTTCACACCTGTGTGCGATGTTTACGTTTTACAACATTTACCTGTACTGAGTTGCAGTAAAGCCCATTATTTATCGTTCGCAAACATACATATCTTTACAGCTTTTAACTCGAGTGACATTCACACCTGAGCGCAGCTAACATTGGTGTTTACAAATTTGGAAGAAAAAGAGCAAAACAAAAAACTTTGTCGTGATCTCAAACGCGAATTTTAATACCGTAAAAAGTTGTAATATTTTTTCAAGGTTTATTCCTCTCTTCGTGTCATCTTTTCTCTCCATCTGACCATGGGTCTTCTACTGCAGCTGGTTCCATTACAGTGAACCTGCATCAATGTACGTGGTGAGACAGAGACAGAAACAGAGACCTACATATTTTTGGTCAACAGAATATTTCATATTGAGGTAAGTATTCGATTTCTCGAAGATATCCATGCCCTTTCCTTATAGTTGTAATGTGTGTATTCAATGTATTATACACGGTGACGTTGTTTAAAATATTATCTTCTCCACTTCATGTTCATGGTGGGAAAAATACTATCTTTGAAATTGGAACTAATTGAACTACATGAGCACTCGAATCTACAGACAAACATCAAGGATGTTTCACTTACTGACTTTTATCAGAATTATTTCTGAGAGGACAAGTGTTCAAAAATCGCAGCTTTTGCTCGGAAGAGAATATGTGACAGTTCCAGCTGAAGCATGAGTGTATAGGGCAAGAGGAGATTGGGCTGGCGACTCTAAGAAATATTCGCCTAGTATTCCGTTTACAGAAACTGCACTTGACACCTTATCATGAAGGTTCTCAATTACCTTCACAGTATTATTATTGATCTTGTAATGCTTCATTGTTGTACATAGCGCCGCATGCCATACTCTGTCGAATGCTTTTTTGAAATCGATGAAGACATGAAATATGTGTTGTTGATACTGTACTTCTCATTCAATATCCGCAGATGAAATATGTGCTGTTGAGTGGTGCTTCTTCCCGCTCGAAACTCTGCTTGCTATTAGGCAATGATTATCTCTGCCTGTGGAAAAATCTGTTGAAGATTTTTCTTATACGTTGCTAGGATGACAAATGAGGTTAATTGTTCTATAGTTCAGACACATCTTTAGGTTCCCTAATTTAGGTAGCGGTAAAACCACTGATTTCGTCCAGATGGTTGGCCACTCTCCCGTCCGCCAAATTATGTTACAGATGTATTTCAGAACCTCAATTATTACCTCACCTTCCACTTGTAGAAGCTCTGCTTGGTTATTATCCACACACACAGCTTTCCCTCCTTTTTAGCATCTTCACCGCTCCAGATACTTCCTTTCTTGTTATCGGTTGATTCTCCTCTAACATATTCATTTCGGGGGCGACTGCATTTCCTGGGTCACCTCATGCTTATATAATTCAGAGCAGTACTCTGTCCAACAAGTCCGAATGTAATGAGCTTCTGTGAGACATTTCACTCTTTTATCCTGAATCGTTGTATTGCGACCTTGTATAGGTTTTACTAGCTCCTTGACTATTTTATATGCACCCTTGGCATCGTTTCTTTCTGTATTTTGAACAATATCTGAGCACAGAGCAGTTATCCATTCTACCTTGGCCTTTTTCATCTTGGCCTTTATGTTTCCATTTATCTCTCTGTATTTCGTAATCCCATCCAGGGTATTCTTTGAACTCTTCATTATTCTTCTCTTGTCACATAACTCGAGTATTTCATTTGTAATCCATGCCTTCTTCTTTACCCTTTGCTTCCCTAAGACCTCAGATGCCGTGGCTATCAATGCCGAATTCAGGGCCTCAGTTATCATCTCCCATATCTGTCTTCGTTAACACCCGTGTAACCTCTCAGAACATACATCGTTCACAAGGTGTCTTACACATACAGCACACATTGAGATATGTTACTGTTCACAAGGTGTCTTACACATACACCACACATTGAGATATGTTACTGTTCACAAGGTGTCTTACACATAAAACACACATTCAGATATGTTACTGTTCACAGGGTGTCTTACACATACAACACACATTCAGATATGTTACTGTTCACAAGGTGTCTTACACATACAACACACATTCAGATATGTTACTGTTCACAGGGTGTCTTACACATACACCACACATTGAGATATGTTACTGTTCACAAGGTGTCTTACACATACAACCCACATTCAGATATGTTACTGTTCACAGGGTGTCTTACACATACAACATACATTCAGATATGTTACTGTTCACAAGGTGTCTTACACATACACCACACATTGAGATATGTTACTGTTCACAAGGTGTCTTACACATACAACCCACATTCAGATATGTTACTGTTCACAGGGTGTCTTACACATACAACATACATTCAGATATGTTACTGTTCACAAGGTGTCTTACACATACAACACATTCAAATATGTTACTGTTCACAAGGTGTCTTACACATACAACACACATTGATATATGTTACTGTTCACAGGGTGTCTTACACATACAACACACATTCAGATATGTTACTGTTCACAGGGTGTCTTACACATACAACACACATTGAGATATGTTACTGTTCACAGGGTGTCTTACACATACAACACACATTCAGATATGTTACTGTTCACAGGGTGTCTTACACATACAACACACATTCATATATGTTACTGTTCACAGGGTGTCTTACACATACAACACACATTCATATATGTTACTGTTCACAGGGTGTCTTACACATACAACACACATTTATATATGTTACTGTTCACAGGGTGTCTTACACATACAACACACATTCATATATGTTACTGTTCACAGGGTGTCTTACACATACAACACACATTCATATATGTTACTGTTTACAGGGTGTCTTACACATACAACACACATTCATATATGTTACTGTTCACAGGGTGTCTTACACATACAACACACATTCATATATGTTACTGTTCACAGGGTGTCTTACACATACAACACATATTCATATATGTTACTGTTCACAGGGTGTCTATCATTGCACTTTAAACAAATGGGTGCGAATCTTGCTCCCATCATCGTCTCAAGAGCTTCTACTATCTTCGGGTGCTTCAGTCCTCCAATAACAGTTAGTTTGGTAAGTTCCAAATTATAGTGCTAAGTCAGACAACCAACAGAAGTCAATTGGACAGCCATGTTGTTGTTTAAGACTACAAAATACTCTGCAAGGATGAACTCAGGAGACTGGCTAGGAGATTGGCTGAGATGATGTTAGGAATGTGGGAGGGAGTGAGTTTGCAGGGTGACTGTGCTTTCATGCACCTCGAGTTTTGGACAGTCGCCCAATAGGTGCATATGATGGACATCCTGTGAACAGGAAGAGATCTGAATGTGTATTTTATGTGTAGAACAACTTGTGAACGATGTATATTCTGAGCAGTAACACGAGTGTACATATCGCCTAAGGAAGAGATCTGAATGTGTGTCGTATATGTAGGTCACTTTTGGAACAATGCAGGTTCTGAATGGTTGGTTACACGAGTGTATAGATTCACGTGAATATATGAAGTGATGTAAATATTTGTGAATGCATAGATCTCCTGATTGTAAGTGATCTGATCGTATGTGAATGTACAAATTCGTCGGAGTATGTGAAGTGATCTATGTAATCTTATTGCGAGGGCGAGTATGTGATTGTGTGTTGAGTGTGCAGATAGAGAAGTGCAGTGGCCAGAATACCGGATACCATAGATCTTTGAGGAGATATCAAAAGCTATTGCTTAAAACCTTCTATTGTAGTTATATATATACAAATATATATATATATATTTATATATATATATATATATATATATATATATATATATATATATATATATATATATATATATATATATATATATTTATATATATATAAAGATGTAAAAAGAAGTTACCAATTACCAACAACAAGTCATTGACAATGAAAGTGAGGGAGAGGATAGAGGAAGAGAGTCTTGCAGTGTTAGATATAATCAATATTACTTTATGGATGTCGGTGGTAGTTCGTGCACAGCTTCAGGTTGCCTTTTTGGGGAGGGGAATATAAATTGATTTCTTCCATGCTTCTGGCCACTCTGCGATGGACCATATCTGTTTACGCAGCTTGTGATAGACTCGAACACTTGCCTTCTTCCTGCTTGTATTAGCTCTGCTTGGATATCATCGCATCCTAGGGGCTTTCCCTTTTTCAGGCTTTTGATTGCCGAGCGTTCTTCCTCCAATGTTGGTTCAGGTTCTTTCTCATCCTTCGGTAGGATTGTAACTGAGCGCTTTGTGCTATCTCCATACATAGTTCTGCAGTACTCTCTCTATCTATTCAGTTATGTCTTTTGTTTCTGTTAATGTGTTATCATCTTTATCATTGATGACACGTGGAACCGGACGGAATTCCCTTGTCAGTGTTCTTGTCACCTTAAATGCATCTCTCTTCCTACCTTGTTGTAGATTTTCTGTCCTTACACGTTTGCACTATGTATCTTCTTTTATCTTTTCTTATTTCTCTTCTGTTGACGGCTACAATAACATTTTACAATAAACGTAGACATTGCCCACTTGATAATGAGATATCGTATTTATACCGTACTATTATTAATTGAATACTTTCAATTTTTGTTCTTTTCAAACACGATATTCTGTGAAGGAGTTTGAAGTTTGCAGTAGTTCTCGGCTTTTCAATATCGTCTTCGTATTTTCCATTTTCATGCCAGAATCACATATTTGTTTATTAGAACTGAAGCTTCTCTTCGCTTCTTAATTCACATTTCCATGTCAGAATCACATATTTGTGTATTAGAACTGAAGTTTCTCTTAGCTTCCTATTTTATATTTCCATGTTATTATCGCTTCTTATTGCACGAGCACTAAGGCTCTTCTTAGGACGAAGTTAATGTGCCAATAAATTGTACCTAATGTCAGAGTTGTTTGCACAAGTTTTGTTAATGTAATCATATACCTTTGATTGCTTTAATAACATTGTCTATTTCTCTGTAATTTTATACTTCAAACATTTCCGAAGCAACAAAAACAAAATGTTAAGAGCAAGACAAACACAGATTGTTGGTCTGTAGATGTGTTAGTAATGTAGATATGGGAGTCTCATAGTGGACACTACTATCGGGGACGACCTGTTAGAGATTTTGATGTAGTGGGCCACACTTGTTTATGAGGTAGGGTAGCGCCTTTCCTTTCTTACATGACAACAAGTTCAGGTACACATTAGATGGAGCGTGCATGTAACGAGAGTCAAACCCAGCACGTTTGCCATGAAAGTCTAGCTAATCGGTCTCAGTGGTCTTGATCTAAGGTGTCTGCGGGAAGTCGCGTGTTTAAATCACGCGTAATGAGATCGGACTCCCGTATACAATGTAACGCAAGTTAAAAAATCCTTTATAGTAGGCTTAACGGCTGCTGCCCCGAAAAAAATCAAATTAAAAATCTACCCAAGTTATTTGTACATTTGCCCAGATGGTTTGTTAAGAGCAGCTATAAATGGCGCCTAACTGGCTGCTGGTCTACTTAGCTCTAGGGTTTGAATATATTAAGATGGATTCGCACATCGATAAAACCACCATCCAAGAAATTGGTTGTATACAGACTATGTAGAGTCTTATAAGCCAGTGTAAAAGACGTTAAGCTAATCAATGTTCAGATTTGTTAGTTGCATTCCTTAATGTAAAATGTACAGCAAGAACGTTTATTGCTGAATTGATGATATTGATCCTTGTTAATCACTCATTCATTATTGTATAATACATAGGGTTTTGTTTCACAAACACAGAAAACTACTCCAGGCTCGGCAACATTTAAGTCTGTGGATATAATGGGGTGTTTTATGCCATAAGTAGGAGGTTTGTACTCTAGAGTGGTTCTAAGTGTGGCAGGGACCTATTCTTGTATATACCATATACAGGTCTCTTCCAGGCGTCACTTGGTAATAACTTAACGTCTGTATACTAGTTTAGAAGGTGTTTTTTTTTTGAGTACGTATACAACCAGTTTCTTTTACATTCATTTGATGTAAAAAAAATACATATGCGCATCCAATCTATTCATGAATGAATTAATTGATACAATTACCATCTATCAAGCAGGGTGACAACATGCTTACTAGAAAAAAAGTAGCAAACGCTTTTATAGAATATTATGCCAGAGCAAACCACATTGTTGATGTCCCTACAGACAGGCATACAGACATAAGTGAAGAACAAAAGAGCCACGACAACATCAAGATTGCACCAGAGGAGCACATTATGGCAAAACTAACCATGAATGAAATGAATGAGGCCATGAGAACTTTAAAGAAAAAGAAATCGCCCGGAAAAGATGGGGTAACAAATGAAATGCTGTTGCCAAACAGCAAAGAGGAAGTTACTGTCAGTCCTGAACCAAAGCTGGAAAAGGGGAATTGTACCGCAAGCATGGAAAGATGCTGTACTTTTACCAGTACCAAAGAAAGAAAAAGATAGAACAGATCCAAATGGATACAGGTCTATCAGTATACTGAGCTGTGAAGATAAACTGATGGAGCGTATGATAAACACCAGACTGATGTGGCACCTGGAAGCAAAACACATATTAATTCCACAGCAAGCAGGATTTAAACAACACAGATCCACCGAGGACCCGATCAATAGAGGATGCTTACCAAGATAAAAAGCATACAGTAGCGGTTTCGGTGGATCTAGAGAAGGCATTTGACAAGGTGTGGAAAGAGGGACTTAAAGTCAAGCTACGAAGAAGTGAAGTATCTGGAACATTGTGCAAATGGATCAGCCACTACCTCGAAAACAGAACAGCCAGAGATCAAGTACAAGGGCAGATGAGCAAAAAGGTGACACTGGAGCAAGGAGTACCCCAAGAAGGAGTGCTGTCACCCACACTTTTCTGGTGTATATAAACAACATCATAGAGAACATAGCAAGAAGAGTCCACAGCTCCATGTTTGCAGACGATCTGGCTATGTGGACCTCTGAATAAAAATGTCACCATAGCAAACAATCGGATGCAGCAGGCCCTAACATCGCTGGAGGACTGGGCGAAATCATGGCTGGTCAAAATAAATGAAGAAAAAACAAAATTTACGATATTCTCCCTTTCAAAAAACCACAGAACACCAAAATAAGTCTTAATGGCAAATATCTGTGGCTAAACGACAACCCAAACTATTTGGGCGTTACATTTGATCGGCGCATGACATGGAAAAGTCAGATCGAGAGAAACCGAATGATAGCAAGGCAAAGAATGGCAATCATGAGGAAACTTGCTGGCACAAGCTGGGGAGCAGATGAAAGTATACCAAAGAAACTGTACACTGGAAGAGTGAGACCAGTTCTCGAGTATGGCATTGCGGCATGGGCAACAGCAGCAAAGGCGAACTTTGATAAAATTAGCAAACTTCAAAACCAAGCCATGAGAGCTATAACAGGAGGCATGAAGTCAACGCCAATTGTAGAACTTGAAAAGATTACAAATTTGCAATCCATGACAGTTAGAAGAGACAGCAGAGTCCAGCAGCAAGCAGAGAAACTAAGAAGACTGACAGACCATCCAATGCACCAGAGACTAAATAGATTTGGAAAAGGGAAACTAAAGCGGAGAAACTTTGCAGAAATAGCCAAAGCAAAGATGAGCGAAGATCCTATGAACACCATAACAAAACCAAAGCCCATCTCTACTTTACGCAAACCCACCTGGAAGCAGCATATCATTCCATAGGTGGTAGAAAATATACCAGGTAGATGAAACAAGAACAGCCAGACCGAAAAAGAAAGAAGAGACATAACCCTGAGGTACATAGCGAAAAACTACCCAAGCATGGACTGGACCCATGCATACACCGACGGCTCTGTAAAAAACACAGCACAGGATGGAGGGGGATGGGTATTCCTGAGCCTAACAAACGGTAGAAAAATAACACTGTCAGTGGCAACTGGAAAATTCTCAAGCAATTTCAAAGCGGAGGCAGAGGCACTGAAGGCTGCAGTAGAAGCAATGCTGACAGGCGAAAGCAATAAAAGCCAGATAGTCCTGTTTACAGATGCCCTGTCCGTGGTTACAGCACTAAAAAGCTAGAAAAATACAGAACTTAATGATTTAAGAGCAGTACTATGTCAACTATGCCAGCAGTCCGCACCAAAAAGAGTAGGGGTACAGTGGGTTCCATACCACTGTAACATTCAAGGCAAACGAGGAGGCAGACTGGCAAAAGAAGGTGCAAGGTTACCACAATCAGGTTCGAGTGGGACCTACGAAGAGTCCAAAAGGTTTATTAGGGCCAGATACATGGCCAAATGGGAAACAGAACATACTGGCTACACAAAAAATGATGCCTATTACCAGTTGAAAAGAAGAGAGCAGGTTTTCAGACTCCGCAATGTCACAACAGACTGAGGTACCAACTATTCAATAAACTGAAAATAGGTGGCACTGACGAATGCACCTGTGGTACAAGGAAAATGACCGCTGAACATCTGTTGCAAAATTGCCCGACATACGAGGACCAGAGAAAGCACATGTGACCATCACCAGTGCCAACACTAGACAAGCTCTCTTGCAGTGTCGACAGTCTCAGGATGACAGCTGCTTTCTTCGAACAAATTCAAGTTGACGTCTGACAGCAAGAAGAAGAAGAAAAAGAAGAAGAAGAAGAAGAAGAGGAAGAAGAAGAAGAAATTAATTGATACTTCCTGCACTATTTCTCGTGGTAATGTGATAATGTATTTCAACAAATTCACTACTCTCTGACTAGAACAAAATATTTCCTGGTATCTAATCTTGATCTTTCTTTTTTTAATTTGTATCTGCGCCCTATTGTTCTTGTAGGCGGCAGTATTTTGAAGAAACAAACTTGTTATAGTCTAATTTATCCTTTCCATTTATTATCGTATAAACCTTATAAATCTTATATAATCTTATACATCTCTTCGAATTCTTCTTTTTTCTAGACCCTGTAGCCCCGTCGTATAGTGACAACAATTGTCGCGTTGTGTTAATTTTCTGTACGGCAGCATGGCGATTACGCAGAATTTGTAAATGGACAAGGTGTGAATCTTTTACGTTCTAACCAGAACGGAATGACCTGGGCAAACGAAGCTCGTAAGTCATAGAGCGTAATCCGTCAACAAGATTGTCTTTCCTCCTTCTCCTTCATCTCGCCCACCAGTCTACAAGAAGTAAAGTTGACTTCGAGTCCTCAGCTGCCTTCCTTATAAGCTGTGGAAAACCACAGGCCAAGCAGATTTAACGCTTGCAAAAACAATATGCAGAAAGCACATGTGTCCGGCCGAAAGAGAATATATTGCAGTTCAACTGTAAAAGATAAATCACGTTGCAAAAGAACAGACAATTATGTCATTATTATAACCATTTCATTTATCTGTCATCTGCCATTTCTTGCTTTTGGCAAATTTTGTCATCACGCATTATTGGAGAGTTCAATGGCGCTCTCAGAGTGACATGTTCGAAGGTTGGAGCAATTCTCAGTTATTCTTCAGGAAAATATAGATCCTCGCTTTCCAAAGCTAATCGAAATAATGACCAGACTCATTGAGAAGACTAGTGTGTATTAATAAACGCAGCATTTTCATGAATATCACAACAATAAGATTCAACAGTACTTACTTACTTTCCGTGTCCAAGCACCCCGTTATATATCTTGCATCCAGTATTCAGCGACATGGATTGCCTTGTCATTTGCCTCCAGCATGTCGCGCCTATTGCATGTTTCCTGGAGGTTGGGGCAGGTCATCAGATGATCTGGGTCCTGTATTGTGCCGCAATCACATGTGTCATCATCTGTGTATCCCCATCGCTTTATATTCCTCTTGTCCCGTGATACACCAGTTCGGATTCTGTTCAGCGACTTCCATGTTGTGTATGGTAGATGATGTCCAGGAGCAGGTTCCTCCCGTAGTTCCATCTCCGAGGCCTGCACCAATTCGTACCACCTTCTCGATACGGCGACTTTCAGGGTTTGTATGTATGGGGTTTGTTGTTTTTAGAAAGCTATGTCTGGATTTCAGTCTTGTGTTTTGTACCTGATGTCCTATCATTGGGTGCCTTGGGTCGGGCTCCTGTTTGTCTTGTTCGATTTCTACTGACACGCTTCTTCGGATCTCGGTGGGGGGGGGGGGGGGGTGCTATGCTAATTATGGGGTATATTTTATCAATGGGGGTGGGTTTTAGACACCCTGATATTATCCGATCTGCCTCATTTATTGCTGTATCAACTAGATTTGCATGAACAGAGTTTTTCCAGACTTGCGCAGCGTTTTCAGCTACAGAGAAACACAAGGCAAGTGCAGATGTCCGAAGGTCTGATGGCTGTGCCATGTTGTGCCGGTCAGTTTTCTCATGATATTATTTCTTGCGTGTATTCAACAGTAAACACAACCATTATGTAGAAGTCCCGAGTGGTCCGCCGGGATCTTTGTGTATGACAAGGACAAGAATAGCACCACTGTCCCGCAGAGAGCATGTCGTAGCAGGCGACTAACTGTGTGACGTGACATAACACCGGCCATGGTTAGGTAGTTTGCTAAGAGCAGCATAGATGACGCCTAACAGGCTATGGGTCAACTTTGCTCTAGTGTTTGAGTCTAATAAGACGGACTCACACATCGGTTAACCACTATCCACGGCACTTGTCTCAACGTAGCGGAGTAATAATCTGCTCAAGCCTAGACCGTTAAACAGGAAATCCCCTTACATCCAGCTCATGCCAGAGTTGTGACCTGCACAAATGCATCCATTCCTGTAAAAGTACTTAACTTAACTTAACGTCTTTATACTGGCTTAGAAGACTCTACGAGGAAGTATACAACCAGTTTGGAGTGTGATTTAACCGATGTGCGAATCCTTTTTAATAAGACTCAAACACACTAGAGCTGAGTAGACCCGTAGTCATGTAGGCGCCACCTGTAGCTGATCTTAACTAACCCCCCCCCCCCCCACCCCTCCTGGGAAAGATACAAAGAACTTTTTATTTGAATTTTGTTTGGGCACCGGCCGTTAAGCTTACTCTTTTTTTTTATTTCTAACTGCCAAGGGATTTTTAATGTGCTCGAAACTGAATACGGGAGTCCGATCTCACTACCCACAGATAAGGGAAATTTTTACCATAAGATCCATGTGAATAAAAATCCCGGTCACCACCGTGATTCGAACCTGCGATTTCCGACACCCGAGTCGGACACCTTACCTCGAGACCACTATGTCCTCCCCCCCTCCTCCAACAATGCTGGTCGACTACAACTTTGACTAAAATATACATTTCATTGCTAACACTTAATGCCGTCATGTTTTTTTGTCGCTCTCTCATTTGTTGAATACTTTCAAGATTTTTCTGTTTGTCTTCTGTTCCATCGACAATGGTGCGTAAAATACATGAATTCAAACCTTTTTTCTTTTTTTTTGTTTCCTTGAAAAAAAAAGCAGTTTGCGCGGCGTTTCAGCGTGTGTTTTTTGGTCTTTCTTGTTTGAATGTCAGTCTGTTTTCATTTCTCGAACATGAAAGCTCTTACAGTACAGCTAATGCACCAAACAATCTTACTTGATATCGAAGCTGCTTGTAGTAGCTTCTATATACAACAAAATACTGTTTATTGTTTTAATACCATTGTCGACTCACTTGCATTTTGCACTTGGAAAAACTATTAATTTTGTTTTAGTCAAGACCACAGAATGTTCACTGCATAAACAACAAAGACGATTTAGCTGTAGAATTGTCAGTACTTGTCATGGAGAATTCACAACGTCTGCGTTTTTTATTCAATGAATAATGTTAGCGACCGGAAGCAGCATTCATTTTTTTCTTAGCGTTAATCTTAATTTCCGTATTCTGCTTGCCGTTTATCATCAATATTCCAAACTACTGTCATAACAGGAAATGGAATTAAGTCGGGCTCTCACTTCCGTCTAAATGCTCATAAAGCATGCGCAAACCATAACCTGTGAAAGCAACTGTAAATATATTGGCCTTTACGCGGTGGGGCTGTTTCCACTTACAGGAGATGGAACAACGTGCGAATGTTTAACTTTCTAAAAAAGAACAGAATACACGAACCTGATAAATTAAGCTGGTAAGTAAATTGATCTACGAGATGGAAACACTCGACTTCAATTCACCAGCGGGATCAAGATGCTGAGCAGCACATGATCTGCAGTGGTTAGCGACCCATAGCTGTCTGGTAGCGTTAGGGCCAGCGAACCATAGCTGCCCAAGACCCTTCTATACCTCCACGCGGTGATCCCGGATAACAGGCTGCAGCAGGGCAAACTGGCTAAGGAGAAGGGATCGAAGAGGGAATGCTAACCCGGTACTCAAAAAATGCTTGCTGAAGTCGAATGTGTTGGACCGAAAGGTGCAAATATCGCAGCCAAGCTGTAAACTAAGACACAACGCATTCCGTTCTCTTGACTACATTCTGCTACTTAAGCCTTTCAGGGTTTGGTAGTGGGAGATTGAGAACGTACGAAGAAGAAGAATTCACCAGCTATTCTTGCATTTTGTCCATGGACAACCACGGATAGTGAGAGCTAACGATTTTAAAAGGCGACATATATCGCAGTACTTCTGTTGGTGTTGAATGCCCACATTGATCTGGGGTAGTTGTCTCGCCGCAGCGACTCAATTTCAACCAGTGTTCGTAAAGCGATCTCAGTCCCGCCAGGCGGAGCGATAGCGCGGGCTTGCGGAAAACGCTCGCCTGCCTTTCCCCGTAGTGCGAATTGGGTGCGGTTTGTGGTAGTGGCTCCTCCACCGAGGTGCGCTAGTCTGGTCCGTATCAGGAAACGTGGTCCGTCCGTGGTGATTTATCTAAGGCTTATAGCAGAGCTCGACAGTACGTCTCGCTGGTGGTCCGACTCTCGCAAAGAGCTTGTGACCGGCAAATGGAAAGCAGGAATCGTTGCCTCGAGGGCAGGCCGGCAGGCCAAATTGTCTCCAGTCCCAGTGAAATTCATCGCCGAGGTCGTTGGGATCCGTTCTGCACAGAGCGCTGCCATCCCTCCTCGAGCGAGCCTGGTCGGTCGGTCGTCTGGTGCGTGTGGGAGGCCCCTGTCAGGCGGTCCTAGGTCGACGGAGTGAGGGACGGGTGGAACAAACCGTCCGTCCCGTCAGTCGGTCCCTGCGGCCGTCGTCCCAGCGAGGCCTTTTACAAAAACACACCCTTCCTCCGCCGACCGGTGTGTGGTTGTACACAGTACGTCTCCGACAGATATCTGGTTGATCCTGCCAGTAGTCATATGCTTGTCTCAAAGATTAAGCCATGCATGTCTAAGTTCACACTGTCTCACGGTGAAACCGCGAATGGCTCATTAAATCAGTCGAGGTTCCTTAGATGACACGATCCTACTTGGATAACTGTGGCAATTCTAGAGCTAATACATGCTTACCAAGCTCCGACCCTCGCGGAAAGAGCGCTTTTATTAGTTCAAAACCAATCGTCGTTTCCCCTCGCGGGGTTGCGGCGTCCCCACTGGTGACTCTGGATAACTTTGTGCTGATCGCATGGCCTCATGTGCCGGCGACGCATCTTTCAAATGTCTGCCCTATCAAATGTCGATGGTACGTGACATGCCTACCATGTTTGTAACGGGTAACGGGGAATCAGGGTTCGATTCCGGAGAGGGAGCATGAGAAACGGCTACCACATCCAAGGAAGGCAGCGGGCGCGCAACTTACCCACTCCCGGCACGGGGAGGTAGTGACGAAAAATAACAATACGGGACTCTTTCGAGGCCCCGTAATTGGAATGAGTACACTTTAAACCCTTTAACGAGGATCTATTGGAGGGCAAGTCTGGTGCCAGCAGCCGCGGTAATTCCAGCTCCAATAGCGTATATTAAAGTTGTTGCAGTTAAAAAGCTCGTAGTTGGATCTCAGGCGCAGGCGGGCGGTCCGGCTCGCGCCGGTTCACTGCCCGTTGTCTCCTGCCCTACCGTCTGCCGGCTCTCTCCCACGGGTGCTCTTCGCTGAGCGTCCTGGGTGGCCGGCGCGTTTACTTTGAAAAAATTAGAGTGTTCAAAGCAGGCCTCGGCTGCCTGAATAATGGTGCATGGAATAATGGAATAGGACCTCGGTTCTATTTTGTTGGTTTTCGGAACTGGAGGTAATGATTAACAGGGACAAACGGGGGCATTCGTATTGCGGCGTTAGAGGTGAAATTCTTGGATCGCCGCAAGACGAGCTACTGCGAAAGCATTTGTCAAGAATGTTTTCATTAATCAAGAACGAAAGTCAGAGGCGCGAAGACGATCAGATACCGTCGTAGTTCTGACCATAAACGATGCCGACTAGCGATCCGCAGGAGTTGCTTCGATGACTCTGCGGGCAGCTTCCGGGAAACCAAAGTGTTTGGGTTCCGGGGGAAGTATGGTTGCAAAGCTGAAACTTAAAGGAATTGACGGAAGGGCACCACCAGGAGTGGAGCCTGCGGCTTAATTTGACTCAACACGGCCAACACTGAAATGATTGACATGCCGAGACCACTCTTCTGGGGTCTAATATTGAACTGGTGCTGGACTTAGACCCCCAGAATTCTGGGGTTATGCCCCCTGTGGCCCGGTTTTGTCTGCATCCAGTGTTTGATAAAGGAATTGACGGAAGAGCACTATCAGGAGTGGAGCCTGAGACCTAAGTTAATTTAACACGCCAATACTGCAGAATGACTACCAAAAGTACACCTTCGTGGGGTCTAATAGAGAACATGTGCTGGAATTAGACCCTCGAAAATCTGGTACTACCCCCTAAGAAACTTGATTGTCTCGCTTAGGGAATTGACGGAAGGGCACCACCAGGTGTGGAACCTGCGGCTTAATTGGACTGAACACGCCAATACTGTAGAACAACTGACAAATCGAGAGCACTGCCGTTTGGGTCTAATAATGAACGTACGCTGGTATTAGACTCACGGATGACAAGTCAGCTCTCAAACACTCAAATGAAAGAACGCTACGGAAATCGTGTTTAACTCCGCAGAAACCGCAGATTTCAAATACCTGGTCATTGACAAACAAAAGCCCTCAATAAATTCGTCTGACCAAATAGTGAACGGGTGCTGGAAATAGATCATCTGAAGACAGGTCAGTTTTACCCTACAAATGACAGGGCGTTGCTACGGAAAACCAGTTCAAATCGAGAGGAGCCGCAGACACTTTGGTTCACGTACCAGGCTGATAAGCCAAGGGCGCGAGGCTACCATGTGGGGGATTACGGCCGAACCCTTGTAAGCCGCAATCCCGCCCAAAATCTCAGCACCACTGCAATGGGAGGCTCCTACATGCTCGGGACCTAGGGCTTGCGCCCCAGCCCTATCAGGTAGAGCCACAGTAAGAGGTCCTTGCCGTCCGCCAATCAAAGCGGGCGGACAACTGCCTGATACTCACCCTATACGGCGTTGGGGTGCGAAAACACCAACCAAAGACTTAGTACCTAGTCGGGGTGTCGAAAACAGTAGAGCAGCCACCTCACTGTGAACTGTCAAGACTCAACCACTGACCATGAGAGTTGTCTGCACATCAGGCGAACAACATCTCTGTGACATTACCAGGCTTGTCCCCTGGCTGCATGCACTCTGGCTACGATATCTACCTCTGTACGTTATCAGCCATATAACTATCATACTGGACGCAGAAGAGATGCAGACCAGCGGACATTGCACACCTGCCCCACTGTGTCAACACCCCAGGTGGCGGGGAATGCTAGGCGTACCATCCCTGCATAGAAGCCAAGAAAATAAAGGGAAAAAGAGATACCCCACTCACATGCAAATGCTACGTTTCTGGCAGTACGTGACGATCCTGGGATACAGACACACTGGACTGCCTCTCTTCCGGGTAAACCAGTCCATCTCATATATCATCACATATCATCATTGCACCCTATAGACACGAGTAGTGAGGACTCGATAGTCTGGTAAGACAACTTCCATAAGAGAGAAAACTCTGATCGTAAACAACTGCTGCCTTGCAGATAGGCTGGGGACAGCCAAAGGCTAAGGAGGGCATCCCTACAGAAACGCCTGTTGAAATCGGATGCACGGGGCCGCAAGCCTAACAAAACAGTGCAACGTAAATCACAGTATGATGGCAGTACAACCTATTAGAAAAACGTATGGCGCTCATCCTGAGGAGACCCGCCAGGCAGCGATAGCGCCGGGCCTCACGCCTCGAAGGGGCCCACCCTTGACTACTGGTGGTCACCCACCCATGTGTCGTGGAGTCAAGGCACATGGCTATGGGGCAACGTCTATTGGCCAAAACCTCAAGACCCTCAAAATACTACAGTGGAATGCGGAGGGAGTCATTAACAAAAAACTTTCCCTAACACACCACCTGCATGAAGGTAAGATTGACGTGGCGTGTATCCAGGAAACGCACCTCAACAATAACCATAAATTCTCAATCAGAGGATATCAGACCTTCCGTCTAGATAGAGAAGGCCACAAAGGAGGGGTCCTGATACTGACCAGAAACTGCATACCGAGTAGCGCGGTACCTGTCAATCACACCGGACAAGCAGAAATTGTAGGAGTTGACATAATGGCTAAAGAGACGAAGCTCCGCATTTTCAATCTGTACGGACCACCAAACAGAGACCTATCGCTCTCGAGTATGGAGGTCAGAGACTCCAACTGCATAGTAGTTGGAGATTTCAACAGCCACTCGGAGAGATGGGGATACTCTGACACAGACAGCAGAGGTGACGAAGTGGAAGATTGAGAGATAGATGCAAATCTCTCCCTAATCAATAGGCCGGAGGATAACCCTAGCTTCTATTCAAGAACATGGCATACCACCTCGACTCCAGATTTGGCCTTCTCCACACAGGACATACACTATAAAATAGACCGCCAGGTGCTAAACCAACTGGCAGGTAGCGACCACAGGCCGATCATGCTAACCATTGACATGGAAGTAGGCCCACAGGAAACAAAACCGCTCCCACGTTGGAATTACAAACGAGCCGACTGGGACAGATTTGCAATCCTGACAGATGGGCTGTGTGAAACCATCAACACACGAAACACCAAAATGAAGCCCATGGTGGAGAGCCTAAGCAAGGCAATAATGCAAGCCGCCACTGAAACCATCCCAAGAGGAGCTAGGAAAAACTATAAGCCCTACTGGAATGATGAGTTACAGAAAGTGGAAGATGCAGTAACAAATGCTAGGAACATGGCAGAACGAGAAAAATCCATGGAGGCAAACATCGCCCTCAAAGCCGCCGCGGCGAAGTACAAACACACTCTCAAGCAAACAGCAAGAGAAAGTTGGAAAAATAAAACGGAAAGTCTGAACCTGGACAAAGAAGGGAACAAGCTATGGAAGCTAGTCAGAGCCATGAATGACGAAACCCCGTCAAATAAACAAATTACTATCAAGCAGGGCGAGAACTTGATCACAGGTAAGAAAGCCGCAAACGCCTTTGTCGATCACTATGCCAGAGCAAACCACATCGAGGTCCCTGCAGATAAGCATACAGACATTAGCGAAGAGCTAAAGGGACACGAAAAAATAAATACGGCTCCTGAAGAGCACATGATGGCCAAACTAACAATGCGCGAAATGGAAGAGCCTATGAGAACACTAAAGAAAAGGAAATCTCCCGGAAAAGACGGGATAACAAACGAAATGCTGATGGGGCTGGGCCAAACAGCGAAGAAGAAACTACTATCAGTCCTGAACCAAAGCTGGAAAAGGGGTATTGTACCCCAGGCATGGAAAGATGCAATACTGGTACCAGTACCAAAAACAGGGAAGGACAAAACAGATCCAAATGGATACAGGCCCATTAGCCTACTGAGCTGTGTCGGCAAGCTGATGGAACGGATGATAAACACCAGACTGATGTGGCATCTGGAAGAAAAACGAATACTAATTCCACAGCAAGTCGGCTTTAGACAGCACAGATCCACTGAGGACCAAGTCATCCTCATAGCCCAGGAGATAGAAGATGCCTACCAGGCACAGAAACACACAGTAGCTGTTTGGGTGGATCTGGAAAAGGCATTTGACAAAGTCTGGAAGGATGGACTTAGAGTCAAGCTAAGAAGAAGTGATGTCTGTGGGAAGATGTACAAGTGGATCAACCACTACCTCAAACAAAGAACGGCCAGAGTCCAAGTGCAAAAACAGATGAGCAAAAAGGTGACACTCGAGCAGGGAGTACCCCAAGGGGGAGTATTGTCACCCACACTCTTCCTGGTATATATAAACGATATTACAGAGAATATACCAAGAAGAGTCCATAGCTCAATGTTTGCAGACGATCTGGCTATGTGGACCTCTGAAAAGAATCTCACCATAGCAAGAAATCGGATGCAGACGGCCCTAACATCGCTGGAAGAGTGGGCGAACTCATGGCTGGTCAAAATAAACGAGGAGAAAACCACGTGCACAATATTCTCGCTCTCATTAAAACCCCAAAGTACCAAATTAAGGCTAAAGGGCAAAATCCTGCAGCCAAACGACAACCCAACCTATCTGGGAGTCACATTTGATCGGCGCATGACATGGAAAAGTCAGATTGAGAGAAACCGAATGAAAGCCAGAGAAAGAATGGCGATCATGAGGAAACTTGCTGGCACAAGCTGGGGAGCAGACGAAGGCATACTAAAGAAACTGTACACTGGAAGAGTGAGACCAGTTCTCGAGTATGGCATTGCGGCATGGACAACCGCAGCGAAGGCGAACTTCGATAAAGTTAACAAACTTCAAAACCAAGCCATGAGAATTATAACAGGTGGCATGAAGTCAACGCCAATTGTAGAACTTGAAAAGATTACAAAACTGCAATCCATGACCGATAGAAGAGACTGCAGAGCCCAGCTGCAGTCAGAGAAACTCAGAAGACTGACGGACCATCCAATGTACCAGAGACTAAACAATTTGGGAAATGGGAAACTAAAGCGGAGAAACTTTGCAGAAATAGCCAAAGCAAAGATGCACGAAGATCCCATAAACGCACTAACAACACCAAAACCCATCACTACTGTACGAAAACCTACTTGGAGGCAGGATATATTTCCAGAGGTGGTAGAAAATATACCAGGTATTGCAAACAAAAACTGCCAGAGTGAAAAAGAAAGGAGAGACACTACCCTAAGCTTCATAACGAAAAGCTACCCAAGCATGGACTGGACCCATGCATACACCGACGGTTCTGTAACAAACACTACACAGAACGGAGGGGCAGGAGCATTCCTGAACCTACCAAATGGCAGAAAAATAACACTGTCATTCGCTACTGGTAAGTACACAAGCAATTTCAGAGCAGAGGCAGAGGCACTGAGGGCGGCAGTGGAAGAAATGGTAACACACAGTGAAAATGAGAGCCATATAGTCCTGCTGACAGATGCTCTCGAAGTAGTCACAGCGCTAAAAAGCCAGAAAAACACTGAGCTTAATGACTTAAGAGCAGCACTCTGCAAACTGTGCCAGCAGTCCGCACCAAAAAGGGTAGTGGTACAGTGGGTTCCGTCACACTGCAACATCCAAGGCAACGAGGAGGCAGACAGACTGGCAAAAGAAGGTGCAAGGCTACCACAAACAGATACCAGTATGACGTACGAAGAGTCAAAACGGCTTATCAAAGCCAGATACATGACCAAATGGGAAACCGAACATACTGGTTACACCAAAAACGATGCCTATTACCAGTTGAACCGAAGAGAGCAGGTCGTTGTCTTCAGACTTCGCACTGGCCACAACAGACTGAGGTACCACCTATTCAACAAATTGAAGATAGGGTGTACCGACGAATGCCCGTGCGGTACTGGTAAAATGACCACTGAACATCTGCTGCAGAACTGCCCGACATACGAGGATCAGAGAGAGCAGATGTGGCCATTGCCAGTGGAACTGCAAGACAAGCTCTATGGTAGTGGCGAGAGTCTCAGGATGACCGCCGCTTTTTTCGAGAAAATAATGGTTACTGTCTGACTGTGTACGCAGAAGAAGAAGAAGAATGCCCACATTGAGTAGGGTTACTCTTTTGTGCGCCCTAAAAAGGCCGTTAAGTGGAGGGTTGTGGTAGCTTTCCTCACATCCCGAGAGTGATGATGAAGGTAGATCGGAGTCCTCCAGGCGATTGTGCTATGCTTGGCCTTATCTGCGTGTTGCTCACTACTACGTGGATCACGTCGAACCCTCAATTCGTTAGCCAGGCTGTCATGAAAACAGCCCGTTTCCAGGAAGGGCCACGAAGAAGCCAAGGTGAGGGTCTTGGCCAGTACGTTTTGCCTAACCCTTACTAACATGTCTGATCAGTATATTTTGTCTGCCCAGACGTTAGTCTTCCTCCCCGCAGTCTTTCTGTAAACTGCAACAAATCGCAAATCTGGCTAATAAAAACACAGAAAATATTGACATCAAATACATTTACTATTATTACTCATCATTTCCAACGTCTTATTCTTACTAATGTTCCCGCCAAACGCTGCTAGTGGATGCAAAGATGATCTGAAGTCCGACATGCTACGGATGCACCCCTCTTTAAGGAAATTATAGAGATATTTTTCAAGGGTTTTCTGGAACCGTAGCCCATACATGTTAACCTGGGACAAGCAAAATCAAGTTACTTTAGAGATTCGAGTGTTCTATTGCCTTCCTGTTAGTCGTGTCAGCTCCACTGCATATCACTTGAATCTGTTTGTTTTGTGGGCATAGTGATCATATTTCCGAAGCTTTCATATTATGCGTTTCCACGCAGTCTACGTTTGATCTATTATCGATTTATTTTATGGTATAGACTCCAGAAAACAGGCGAGAAAGAGACTGTTCTGCAGCAGCTTTTTTTTAGAAATTAAAAAAAAACCGAATGAAAATAACAATCTAGAGCGCCGGAATACATTTGTTGTCGTAAAGAGATTCCTTTAAAGGAGATTTGTTACATTTTCGAAAGATTCAATTAACCATGATTTTTACTGGCTGCCTGGTTAGCTATCGGTCAGGTTCCAAGAAAACAAGACCGTGTTTCATCATTTTCACTTCAATCATAATTGTGATCTGCTGTTGACTACTTTTATTTCAATCAGAAATCTGATCAGTGCTTCATTATTTTATTTCAGTCATAAATCGGATCAAGTATTGTTTATTTGTATTTGAATGATTGTTCTGATCAGGTAGTGCCTCGCCTAAGCCCTCTTATGCAGGCAACCGAAACTTATTACACGCTTTATTCCTCTTATTCCAGTCAGCCGAAAACTAACACGCTTTGTTCCTCTTATTCAAGTCAGCCGAAACCTAACACGCTTTGTTCCTCTTATTCCAGTCAGCCGAAACCTAACACGCTTTGTTCCTCTTATTCCAGTCAGCCGAAACCTAACACGCTTTGTTCCTCTTGTTCCAGTCAGCCAAAACCTAACACGCTTTGTTCCTCTTATTCCAGTCAGCCGAAACCTAACACGCTTTGTTTCTCTTATTCCAGTCAGCCGAAACCTAACACGCTTTGTTCCTCTTATTCCAGTCAGCCGAAACCTAACACGCTTTGTTCCTCTTATTCCAATCAGCCGAAACCTAACACGCTTTGTTTCTCTTATTCCAGTCAGCCGAAACCTAATACGCTTTGTTTCTCTTATTCCAGTCAGCCGAAACCTAACACGCTTTGTTCCTCCTATTCCAGTCAGCCGAAACCTAACACGCTTTGTTCCTCTTATTCCAGTCAGCCGAAACCTAACACACTTTGTTCCTCCTATTCCAGTCAGCCGAAACCTAACACGCTTTGTTCCTCTTATTCCAGTCAGCCGAAACCTAACACACTTTGTTCCTCCTATTCCAGTCAGCCGAAACCTAACACGCTTTGTTCCTCTTATTCCAGTCAGCCGAAACCTAACACACTTTGTTCCTCCTATTCCAGTCAGCCGAAACCTAACACGCTTTGTTCCTCTTATTCCAGTCAGCCGAAACCTAACGCACTTTGTTCCTCATATTCCAGTCAGCCGAAACCTAACACGCTTTGTTCCTCTTATTCCAGTCAGCCGAAACCTAACACACTTTGTTCCTCCTATTCCAGTCAGCCGAAACCTAACACACCTCGCTCCTCTTACCGCAGACAGCCAGTAGCTAACAAACCTCGCCCCTCGTACCGCAGACAGCCAGTAGCTAACAAACATTGCCCCTCTTACCGCAGACAGCCAGTAGCTAACAAACATTGCCCCTCTTACCGCAGACAGCCAGTAGCTAACAAACCTCGCCCCTCTTACCGCAGACAGCCAGTAGCTAACACACCTCGCCCCTCTTACCGCAGACAGCCAGTAGCTAACACACCTCGCCCCTCTTACCGAAGACAGCCAGAGGCTAAAACGCCCTGTTCCTCCTATTCCAGTCAGCCGAAACCTAACACACCTCGCCCCTCTTACCGCAGACAGCCAGTAGCTAACACACCTTTCCCCTCTTACCGCAGACAGCCAGTAGCTAACACACCTCGCCCCTCTTACCATAGACAGCCAGAGGCTAAAACGCCTTGTTCCTCCTATTACAGTCAGCTTGATATGGCCTCGCATTGTCGTTCCTGCTGCAGTCATTTGGAAGCGATCGTGTCTTGTCCCTCTTGCTGCAGTCAGCTCCAAGGTAACACGTACATGCATACACACACACGTACATACATACATACTCACATACACACATACGCACATACACACCTGCTTACCTACCTACCTTAAGACCACTCACCCACCTACCTATCTGTCTACCTACCAACCAAGCGTCTCTCAATAGAGCCTGGGTCACTCTCACTTTGTCCTCCGATTATTTTTGAGAGTGTCAATGGCTCTGCACTACAGCACACACTCGATAGTTCACTAGAAATGAAGCGTGTAGGTTCAGGTCTTGGCAACCATTCAGGACCGTGTTAATGATGGACGAGGAAGCTGCCAAGTCCGCAAGGCGACGTCATGTTAGTTTATGTTCAACACTTTGGTCTTTGATATATTCACTTCAAATCCAGCTTTTTTACCCTCATCGCCGAGTAGCTGTATCATTCGGTTGGCTTCTGTGATGAGCACAATGTCGTCTTCAAATTTAAATGATTGGCTCATTTGTCGTCAATATAGATGCCAAAGATGTCCCAGTTGCATTGGCTGATGACTGATTCCAAACATTATCAGAAGAGTTTCGCTGTTCTAACAGTGAACGCCAGACAAAGTGTGGTTCTACTGAATCAAAAACTTTTTTGTAGTCGATGAAAGTAAATATCAAGGGTGTCTATAACTCTCGTGCTGCTTTAATAAGGCGGCAGCAGGTTACAGTGCTGGAGGAGCGCCAAAAGTCAGCTTGTTCGACTGGTTGCGTGTATTCGACGTTGCTGCAGACTCTGGCAGGGTTATATTTCACAAACAGCTTATAAGTGACCTGGAAAAGAGTAATTGGAAGATACTAGGTCCTCTTTGTCTCCCTTCTTGTGTAAGAGCGTTGTTCTCGAGTTGGGCTAAGCAGTAGTTGTTTCTCCCGAATGAAGATAACATGTAAAACGTCTATGGCTTGGTAGACCGCAAGTCTGGAGGTTCTCCCCAGTGATGTCATTGTCACCTATCGATGTTCCAGATGGTATCAACTCGACGGCATTGCAAACATCTGAAGGCAGGATGCAGGATGTCCGGTAGAGGGGAAAAGTGAATTGAAGTGTAACTGGAGTGGGTTCTGATATTCTGACCAGATCGGCAAAGTAATTTTTTCAGGATCGACTCCATAACCAGATTTGACATGGTGCGAGATCCATCGAAAGCTTTCAGACAAGATATGATTTAACGATGCTCGGTAAGGCCTCGAATAGTTAATTCGATGCTGCGTCGATATTCTGCAGTTTTCAGGGGACGTTCGTGGGCAAAGATCCTCATATCTTTTTTATGTTTTTGACAGCAGAGCTTGTTTGGGCGATGAAGGCTATGTAGTTGTCCAGTGAATGAGACAACTTATGCCGCTCCTCTAACATAGTGCGACGGGCAGGGGAAATGCTATTTGTGGTGTGGATGGGTTCTGGAATTCTGGCTGCCTTTGAGATGGATGTGATTGTTGCCATCATATTTACATGGTCAGCATCGATGTTTTTATCCGACGAGAGCTCCTGGTTGCTTGCTAGTTGCAAGGGTGGTAGCAATCGAGCAATTGATAAGCGTTTCTGGACCCCGATATGAGCGCTGCTGTTGGAACTTTTGCAAATTTTACGTCGAAGTGGAAGCAGACGCGGACAAGGCGATGGTTGCTTCCAGTACAGAAGAAGCCAACCACTAAGACCTCTGTTGCCGATCTACGATTGGACAAGACATGGTTAATTTCGTGACGATGAAGTCAACTGGGTCCCACGTATGATTACTTAGGTGTACCTCTTGTGGATAGACTTCTGAAAAAAGCTGTTACAGTGGAACAGTCGATTTGTTTCGCAGCTGTTACAATGGAACAGTCGATTTGTTTCGCAGCTGTTACAGTGGAAAAGTCTATTTGTTTTGCAGCTATTACAGTGGAACAGTCGATTTGTTTCGCAAATGTTACAGTGGGACAGTCGATTTGTTTCGCAACAAGTGTCCAGTCTGTCATCTGCGCCGTTCCTTGTTTCTCACAGTGTGGTCTCACATACGTTTAACCATGTTGGCGAGGGCCTATTCTGGCATTAAAGTCGCCGATAATGATCTTGTAGTAGCTATGGCGTCGCTGAAGGACTTCATGAATGTTGTCGCAGGAATCAATGTGTTCGTCCTTGTCTGCTGTTGGTGCATGCAATTGAATAATGGTAGCAGTGTGACGTTTGGAGATGGTAATGTCCAAAAAAGGCAGGCGGTGGTCTACAAATGTCACCTGTTGAACGAGATGGACGATGTGCGAGACCGACGAGAAACCAACTCCTCCTGATGTAAAG
Source organism: Ariolimax columbianus (assembly GCA_036924085.1). Taxonomy (NCBI): domain Eukaryota; kingdom Metazoa; phylum Mollusca; class Gastropoda; order Stylommatophora; family Arionidae; genus Ariolimax; species Ariolimax columbianus. The sequence goes on from JAVGWX010000003.1 coordinate 50,432,658, forward strand.
TTGGCCTTGTGGGCGCCGATGTAAACCTTTGCGCCATTCCAAGTCGTTGACAGATTTTTCTCGTTTGGTCTCTGAAATGCCAGTAATATCATAGCTTAATCTGCTACTCTCGTCAATAAGGCGGCTTGGAGGACAGCTCAAAGCATATGGAGCGGCATTTGAAGGTGCACACTGTCAGGTGAATATCATGCGTCAAAGTCGGGAGATGGACTTTGGTCCTGAGGGTAGGTCGCCTTTGTTTACGCGCGTTGCTTTTGTTAGCGCTACCTGACCGATTATCAGGGACGGACAGCAGAAGAATGGGGCCGTTGTCAAAGTTGTAAGTAGCCAACTATGTTCTATTACCTGACAGTACAGGTCACTATCAATGTTTTATACTTGTGTTGGTTATGTAA